>CM076854.1:57551397-57566552 GCA_039519185.1 Astragalus membranaceus | reverse complement strand
CTCATTTCTGACAATAACTTGGTGATTTTTGACCGTTTTGCAGTATATAACAGCTCAAGTATATAACAGATAGATGAAATACCGTTTTGTATGTCAGTAAGAGGGACACGTGAAGGTTGATTGACAGTGATCTCCACAGGAAAAAGTGATTCTTTATGAGCTGAACTTGGTGGTATATCTGTCACATCACAATGAATAAAATCTGAGAATATAAAGAAACCTGGGCAATAAGAATATGGTTGGAGCATATTAGCGTTCTATAACAATTTGTTGCATACTATATGTTGAGCATCAAAATTAGATAGATTGAAACTTGGTCAGGAATACAATTACACTGTTTTATATAATTATATGTTAATAACGGCCATGACGGGTTTATTATGACTTCAGATATTTAGAATCTTTACAATATTTGATTTAATGTAGAACATATTATAAGAAATGTCGTTTAATAGTATGTGATAATGTTAATATTAAATTTAATTTGGTAAGACCTGTATTCATATAATAAAATTTTAAAAACTAACTTGTCAACTAAATTGTTTCAGGGTGTAGATAACACTAACCTGGTGGTAGCATCTAATGCATTGATGAGTTACATGTTAGAGCTTAAAGCAGTGTAGACACTAAATAAGCTACTCTGAACATACTGATCCATTATGAAAAACATTTTAATAAGTTGGGTATTGCAAACTTACTTGAATTTGAGTTATGAGGGTCTTTCATGTACTTACCATCTACTTGAGATGCTAATATGTCAAACGGTGTTTGAATTTCAGAACTCCCGTTATCTGCCAACAACCTGCGGATATTTGCACGTGAAGCTGACAAACGTTGGTCTCCTGTTTGGTACTTCACAGATCCTATGGGTAAGAGACTTATAAAATTTATAAGGTGCCACTTATCATTCTGTTTACAATATATAATGTCATAATAACATTACTTGTCATAAGTAAAATCAATCAAAATAAGTATTTATTGTACCTGAACAATCACTCGTGGTTATCTTTTTTGGGCGCCCACGTGGCCTACGATTACTTGCTTGTACTAATAAACAATAGAATTTATCATGATCCAGCCGTAATGGATTGAATATCTATAGAGTGTATTATTTGCACACTGGATTATTTAATAAATTACATGACTTAACCTCAAGACAATAGTCATGTGACTTTTCAGGGGCATAACTGTGATCTGGCAATATAAATAATCAGTTTAACTCAACCCCATACCCATTTTTTATATGCCGTGGTAACGTATGACTGATATATTTATTAAAATTCTAGGTCATATTACAATGATCCTGTAGTATGTGCAATACTAAGAAAGAATTACAGTTACCTTGTAGTATTGGAGTATATTTGCATTGTTGGGTATCAACATATTCCCTACCGGGTTTCGTTGGTGGTGTTTGATCGTCAACATTGCAATCTGAAACTTGATATAAATCAGCAACATCTAAGATAGGGATACTGTCAATACTCTGATACATTTTTTAAATAAATTTTATGGATGCTAACCATAAATCCAATTTCTCTGTTCAGTTTGATGGGGGTGTTGCTGATAGTTGTTGGATGAATCCGGATCAGAGTTCCCAGCGGCACGGGTCATTCTGCAAAGTTTCTCCAAAGGATTTTTCCTTACTAAGTCTACAACTATGATGGTAATTTAATTAAACATATTCATCTCAATGCATCTGGTAGAACAACTTTTACAAATGCAAGTATCATAATTTTTAACAATATAAAAAACAATTAAATAAAGGAAGTTTAGTCTGACCTTAAAGAAGAATGGCAACGTTGATGGAGAATTGGACATGAAATAGAGATGAAAGAACGCATTTTGGCTAGGAAGCTTCAGGGCTCCCATTTTATAATGAGCCACAAAGGTTGGTTTCGGAATATTCTCCACCAATTTCTCATATTGATATGTATAATTAAGGCTGATATTAAGATTCAGCCATAAATAGTGGGGAACGTTTCTTCCGAAAAGTCAAAACTTAATTAAAATATTCGGCATTTAATTGATTAATATTACCTATACTAACTCCAAAAATCTGAAGGTGGTTTTTTTTGTTCCATAGTTGGTTTATTTTCATTATATGTTTTGCGTTGATAATGGTATTCAAAATTGGCCCCCTGATTTGAATTTTGGTTTTTCTTAATAATAGAATTAATCTTCTTTTATTGCAAGGATGGATATTGATATTGATATCCATACATATTTAGGGAGAGACTCGTTAATCAGAAGTAAGCTACTTTCCATTGTCTGGTCTCGGCATTGGTTGACGAACTATGCAAATCAATTAAAAGGGTAATAGGAATAATTAGTAGAGGACTATCCAATGCAATAATTGATATCCATACATATTTAGGGAGAGACTCGTTAGTCAGAAAGTAAGCTAGTTTCCATTGTCTAGTCTCGGCATTGGTTGCCCAACTACTCAATCCAATAAAAGGATAATAGGAATAATTAGTAGAGGACTATCTAATGCAATAATTTCGAGGAATTAAGTTCAAAAATTCAACTACGTCATAATGATGCCCCCTCCAATCATTGTTAACAAACTGCTGAAATCAATTATATAACCTAAGGTTTCGCCATCATTAATTTCCCTCGAAACCAATTGGTGTGATAAACTGTAAAATCTATTAGGCAACCTGCTATATTAATTGGTTTGTAATTGGTTATTTTAATATGAACTATTTCGAGAAATCCACCTTAAATTATATGGTTTAGTGTACATTTACAACTAACATATTAAGGCTATTGCTCTGGGATACAATATTGAATAAATATACAGTCATGGGCAATAACCGATTAACTTCCATCCTGATTTCATAGGTGGTGAATGTGTATACATTAAAGTTGGAACTATCAGTCCTTCAAACCTGTCGGCCATTCCTACTCGCATCAGTAGTATCTTCATGTGAAATAAAAAAAGGTAAGTTTGTTCTAACAAAACTACTTGCGGATGTAGATGTAGTCTTAGTAATTACGATATTGTTTGTTAAATTGTTTGTTAAATTAATGTATTTAGCAAGAATAATTTCCAGTAGTAGATAAGCTCTAATAAACATATTAAATCTGACTACATCAGGCTAGCAAAGCAGAAAAATGCAAATTAAATAGAAACGAAAGTTGCAACGCATGCAATGAAATACCACAAAAAGTCAGGTTATTCTGACAGATAGTAGGAATGTAAATTCAAAACAGCAAACTGGAAGTTGACATAAAAAAACTGATTCAAAAATGTTCCACCCGAAATTTCGTAATTCATAAAAAATAGTAGGTAAATTCATAAAGATCTTAAACACTACTTTTCAAGTTTGACAGATTTGAGTGGCCTGGAGATGGATGATGATCCAGTGTCAACTGTGAGTTTCCTTTTGCTTAGGGGTGTCTCATCCATGTCTCTGCTTTTATCTGCAGTAGTTGTATCAGCACCTCCAGTGCATGAATCTGAAGCAGATTGGTCAAACTTAGTCAATAAATCCTGTAAGAAAGGGAAGATGTTGTTATATTGCAGGATTACCATGTGGGTATAATTATTCTAATTATTGCTGTCTCACATGGAAAGATGTATACAATTCTGGTCTTTATTCTATTGACTGTATATACTAAGATAAATTAGAATAGGACGTATATTAATTATTGTAAACTACCTCCGACAGGCCTGTAGTAGAATTATCAACCCATTCTGGTGCGCCGTTGTTGGGGTATCTTCAATTAGCAATACCTCTGGGTTAACTTCAATTTTATCCTAAAGAATAATATCAGAAATACATTCAGCAAATAAATGACTATGGAATGAAAAAACTAATAGTCGAAACTTATCATAACATGGTGTTTTTAGTTACCCCCCTCCAGGTCAACCCATTTAGCCTTGTAGGAGGTGATTAGGTCGCTGTCATTAGAAACATTTCTCACCCGGTATGAACGTGGATACCTACCACCATTGGCACCTTCACCTTGTATTCTGAAAAGTGCCTCTTTTCCTTTCAGTTCCCTCAACTCAATTGGCAGATAATCCCTATCAGGATCCTGGACAATTGGTAGAATATCAGAAAATAGTTTACCCGACATAATATTAGGATTAGTTAGTTATTTATAGGGGGGCAGATTTTTCAATGATATGTTAAATAAATAATTAATGCGAACCTCTTTCCATGAGTTATAAATTTCCTCAGATGACTTCCCAATTAAAACACGTGCAGTATGATCGAACAGAACGACACTCAGAGAATCCGTCTCATCGATGATTGTAAGTTTCAGGAGATACCTAGTAATTTGTAAATATATATACAGTTGCCATAACTTCGTACATTGAACAGATAGTAATAATTATTATAATTATACAGATCTTACTTTCTGGTGACTTTTGTCACATGAGTGTCACATTTAGGACAGTAGTACATGTCAGGTTCATCAGGATCCTCTTTGCATTTCTTACTGCATCGGCATGCCCAGTACCACCATTCTATTTCGTCAACTACAGAATTGATAGTTGCAAATACTACAAATTCATTCACCTTGTATACATCATAATGAATAGAATATGTAAGTGGTGGGAGAAAATTTGCAAAGCACAAAAACAATCAAAGAATTTATATTAAATTATGCAAGAATACAACAGCCCACATATAGAAAAATGGAGTATACCTGAACCAATTCCTTGACATCAGCTAAAGTGTATTTCTGATCGACGTTCATGAAATCATCTACTGCCCCATGATTCTTGCTATGCTGGCTGACAGTCAAAGCAGGTGATGTGACCGTATGGCTTAAGCTGTTGGTAGGTTGACACAAATAAGTTAATGACAGAAATTAATAGACGAAAAATAGTCACAAATTGGATTGACTAATAAAAATAAAATGAATTATGCATATATTCATTGTAAGATATGGATTGTGTTTACGTTTCTTGCAAAGCTATTGCCTCAGGTATGTTGGGATTGATTAACAGCTTCGTGGCGTGCATTGTAGTTTGAATAGAAATACCTCCTGAAAAGTTAAAAGATGGATATATTAAAACTGTGTTTTAGACAGTTATTATATAGTAATGAATATTATAAGGTGATGATATTTTAATTATGCCCAGATATTTGCAGATTTACCTGGCCAAGTACTGACTTTACAGAACAAAACTGCTACGACGGCATTGGTATTACCTCCAGATGTGATCCATTTTTTCAGCTCCGTAACATACTCCCCGAAGAGTGTAACACTGAACCGATACCTGAAACACAGTTTGAAATATATTAAGGTAAATTTATTTTGGATTTGATATAAAGTAGCATGAATATATCGTTTATTGGAATTGGCACCAATTATTATAAGTAGTTAGAAATTACCCCCGGTTCTCCAGATCAATTTTTAATCTGGAAGTCATCCCTGTGTTTTTATAAAATTCTTGTTCATGACCAATTCCCGTCAGCACTCCAACAACATCTAGGAAACAATAACAAAAGAGAAATTGAATTAAATATCATGTCAGATTCAAGTAGGGGCACTAGAATTACACTGTAGGTACAAAACTCACCAACTAAATAATCCTGGTTGAATTCTGGCTGGAAACACTCCTCAGGGGGAGTGAAGTCGTAGTCAGTGATTGGCACCTCATCAATTGCCACCTGCCTTATTATAGCTTGAAGCTTGAAATTAAGCCTGTACTCGTGCCTGGCAGCACGGTATTTTCCAGAATTTAGTGCAACTATAAATTTTGAGATATTGTATACGCCGCCTTCCAGGATGTTTGCGTCATGCTTGTAAATATACATTTGGTCTATGTGGGCCTGTATCTTGGTTCCCTAAAAAAAATTAAAACAATTGTAGGTTAGTAACCATGTTATGATACGGTCAAATGATAATATGAATTTCTCTACTGAACCATTCACCACCTATGAAATGATAATATGAATTTATCTACTGAACCATAACTTGAGTAAGTAGTGGTCAAATGACAAATTGGTTGTGGAGAGGCTATTTTCTTATAATATCAGATTTCCTTCTCCCTATAATGTTTGGGCTCACTGCTAGGTTGCTGTCAATAAGTTCTGGTTTTATAACTACAATACATCTTAATTGTCATAATAGAATCAACATTTTATTATATGAAACCTATATTATTCTACGTATCGCTTCAAGTTTTTAATGAATCCCCTATGAAATCTGCATTTAAATCTGAAATTTCAGGAGCTGTTCTATATTTTACATGAAATTTCAGGAGCTGTTCTATATATTACATATGAATATATTAATCATCTTAGTAGGAAACATTCTTGTTATGATACGGTCAAATGATAATATGAATTTGTCTACTGAACCATTCACCACCTATGAAATGATAATATGAATTTATCTACTGAACCATAACTTGAGTAAGTGGTGGTCAAATGACAAATTGGTTGTGGAGAGGCTATTTTCTTATAATATCAGATTTCCTTCTCCCTATAATGTTTGGGCTCACTGCTAGGTTGCTGTCAATAAGTTATGGTTTTATAACTACAATACATCTTAATTGTCATAATAGAATCAACATTTTATTATATGAAACCTATATTATTCTACGCATCGCTTCAAGTTTTTAATGAATCCCCTATGAAATCTGCATTTAAATCTGAAATTTCAGGAGCTACTCTATATTTTACATGAAAATTTCAGGAGCTGTTCTATATTTTACATATGAATATATTAATCATCTTAGTAGCAAACATTCTTGTTAAGGATTATCTGTTGTGTAAATGGTCACGTATAAAAGATAAAGGATTGAAAAAAATCTAACAATACCTGTTTATCTACCAAGACCATTTCAACGGAGACAGGCATGTTCCCACCATTTGATGGATAGACGCGCCATTTTCTGAGCACCCTAACAATGATGGAAGAGTTGTGATGGTGTGGACCTATGACTGACAGTGGCTCGACTTTTTTGGGAGGAACAATAGCCAACTTGCTTGATGGGGACATTGCGGCTCAAGATAGATCACGAAGTTCCAACTGTGAGTTGTTTTTGAGTTGTCCGCAAGGTTTTAAACTTTATAGTCAAATGACCATTGTTGGCGACTTCTCTCCCAAGAATGCACATTTATGGAATTAAGTATCGATCCACAAAATCTGGGTATTAATATGTTCTGATTTCCATGAGTTAGATCCAAAAAATGCGCAATGTGTATCAATATGTAATTATATTTATTTTGAAATTTGAAAATAATTTTCGTGTAATATTTAAGCTGCCTGTTGTATTTTTTCGTTAAATAATAAAATAGTTAATACCACCTGTTATTAAATCAATGAATCGTTACATGTGGTTGTATTCTGCAACCATTTATTTTGTATTTTTGGTGGTTGTATTCTGCAACCATTTATTTTGTATTTTTTGTATTCATTTCATTTATTTTGTTTTAACCGTGTTTGTAAATGCACAGGAAATAACTGTGGTTGTAAATGCACAGGATATTTATTTTCCAGAATATGATGACAGACCAATTAGGCCATGAATTTCGGCCAATTATGAGAGTTAACTACAATTGTGCTAACAGTTAATTAGGCCATGAATTCCGGCCAATTATCATTAAAAATATTTTTTTTTAATTAAAGTGCAGCCGCAATCTAAATCGTTTTCAGCCGTTGATCTTGCCTTTTTTTTTTAAGACAGCCGCAATCTAAACCGATTTCAGCCTTTGATCATGATTTTTTTTAAGCTATAAATTGTAGCCATTGAGATCGTTTTTTTTAAGATGGTTTTTTAATTTGGGGTGATGTGGCTGCCATGTATTTTTTTTAGAAATACATGGATTTCTTATCGATGAGGTGTATTTTTGTGATCGTTTGGGTGGAAGATTATGTGGAGTGCTGAGGTGGACAATTCCTGATTTAATATAATTATGATATATATATATATATATATATATATATATATATATATGGATAAATAATTACAAAAATATGGGTACAATAATAAATACAAGAAATGTCAATCTAAATCGTCGGAATCATGGGCTAAGTCTACAACGGTGGACGCATCGGTGGGAGGGAGACGGGGTATGACTGGAGCGGTAGACTGCCAAAGGGCAAAACGGTCGGTATGAGGATCCAACCATGAAGTAGATTCCTCAGATCGATTATGAGACCACATCAAAGCAACTAGAGGCAACGGACAGACAGGCGAGATCGAAATATGCATTCAATGGATATCCCCGACGTTCAGAATAGATATGATTTTATACTTAGATCTCTCAAAGGAATATAAGTAAAATTCATATCCAAAGACAATTGATCTAGGGCCACATTATACTTAGTAGCTATAAAGTACCCCATCTCAGGCAAACTCAACCACTTATCCTCCTTCTAAAAACCGGGGTATTCAATGGATAACGCTTTTCTATGCACTGCAAGTCTGTCCTTTCCAAACATGTAAGTATATAGTTGCTCCCTCTCCTTTGTTTCTTTGATTAAATCTTGCCTAATTATAGGCCAACTATCCTCACCAAGATCGAGACCAACCGCTACTGCTCGGAACCCACAATTACCATCCCTTTCAACATCAATAATTTTTTCTACATAAGAGTGCACGTGATGAGGAACCGACGGTAAATTGAATTTAGTCTCACCCTGCTGTGTTAATTTTTTAGAAACACTCTGAGATGATTTTGTACAAGAAGACTGTTGTGATGAATTTTTACAAGAATTCCCAGATTCTTTAGCCAGTTTCATCTTCTCATCCACATGCTCCCACCCAGAAGGATCACGCTTGACATCATATAATTTCTGCTTTTTCTTCTTTGGTGCACCTTTCATTTTAACTTTAAATGGTGGTGCAACCATTGAAGAAGTGGTAGGGAATGTAAGCTCATTAAGTTGTTTCTTGAGGACAAATCTGTCCTCAGGAGTCATACGATTATATCGCGTCACTGACCACATCGGAACCCTCAACTTTTCTGCTCCAACATAAATAATTTTGCAACTCAATCAATCTCAAAAGCTCTTGAATGTCCGTTCTAGGACCCCTCTTAGAAGACCTATAGGCGTAACGCTGCCTATATATTTGAGGAATAGAAGTGACGTTGTCCGGATAATCATTCTTCAAAGCAGTAAGACAATCTTTCGGGGCAACATTCAGATCAGTGTGCTCATTAACAATAGCTTTAATTCTGCGGCTTAGTTAAACGACCAAAAGCTGTCGACCCGGCTGGGGTAGTAAGTAACTCATGTGTGTGAGGACCACATCTAACATTCACACGCCAACCCCCATGACGTATTGTACAAGTAGCTCTCAATGTAAACGAACAACTTCTTCTCTTAGACCCGAAAACTCTAGAATCATTAGACCACTTCCCTTGCTTCTCGCAACCAAAAATAATCTTATCTCTAGAACCCACAACTCCAGCTTTGTCAGGTCTTACAATGATAACCACAACTCCAATACGTCTCCCAACCGCTTTAGCCCACTCTTCTACATCCTTGCGTGTAGAAAACATCTACAAAATAGAAAAAATAGAAAAATGTTACGTAGTTAATTAATTAAATATCTACCAAAATTTGATTAAAAAAATTAGTATGAAAAATATACCCTCTCCGTCCAGAATGCCTCTGTAGTGTCTACCACGAAATGAACAACCTCCGACTCTGTATGCGGGTCAATATCTGTTTCAAAATAGAACAATAGTTATACAGAAATTAATTTTAAAAAAATAAATCGGATTTACATACCCCAAACGCAAATCCGCTTTGTATTAAAAGACATAATCAGATTTACGTTTGGGGTACGTAAATCCGATTGCGCGTCGGATTTAGCTATATCCGTCTGGAGAAAATTTTGCTTTCTATACTGAAATAAATGGTCAAATCGGATTTATCTGTCAGTTTGATACATCCGATTTGACTTATGCGTGTGTATTTATTACATATTTAAAGCTAATCGAATTTACTTTGCATTTAGGTAAATCCGATTACCAGGTAAAGTGATCCCCCACCAGAGAATTTTCCAAAAGTCAATTTTTGTTAATTATGTCAGGGGTATTTTTGAGATCACGATAATGTGTGCGGGTAGAAGGAAGTCGATGGGTATAAAAAAAAACCTTTTTCCAACTCTATTCCTTGACCTTGTCACTGTCTAAGGAATCAAATATTGGCCCGATTCATGTATTATATTTTGTAGGAGTTAATTTAAGGATTATACATTTAACTCCAAACATTTTTAATTACAAGGCCATCCAATAAAATCCCACCATGTAATTGTTTATTTTTTATAGACATCGGTGTGCATAAACATCACTATAATACTAGCAATCCCAACGATGTTGCCACCACTAACACTACCAAGCATCACTATAATAGGGTAGTTATAGACTTGTAGCTGCAGGAATCTATAAATACTCAAAAGGGGGGAATTGTTCATATTGTAGCTTAACTCGTGTTTTGAAAAGTTCCAAAGGACTCAGGCAATCAAGGAGATCATCTTGAGTGGTTTCTCCTCAATCGGTTGAGTTCTTTAGAATTTTCCAAGACCAACGAACCCTAAACAACCCGTTCAGCGTCACCATCCCCACGTCGCCAACCGCCAATTGTCGAAGGCAACCCCTTTCTTCTTGGTTTGCAGGTCGTGGTAGATGAACTGCATTGACAAAATCAAGCATTGCAAGAGTCTCATTTGATTTCCCTTTTTTCTACTCTTAGAATTTGAGATGGGACTAAGTGAACCCTATAAAATCGTCTTGTAGGGTAAGAGATACCCTTTCATTATATACTTTTTTAAGACTTTATCTCTAGTCGACGTGGGACTTAGGTTTCTTCCAATATCTACCTTTCTTAGTTTCTGTTCCAAACGGAACTAAAGAGAGAGGAAGATATCTCACAGCGGCAGATTCGAGGTGAATCCACGATGACTCCGAGCTTGTCTGGGGTTGATGTCGAGGTGGTTAGTCGGTAGGGCTCCTGTGGAAGTCGTTCGTCACAGCCCAAGTCGGAGGTGGTACCTGCAGACACTGCAACGCTCAAGTCAGTGAAATGGAAGTCTAGATGAGGTAGAGAAAGAAAGTGTACCTACTGCCTTATATGCCAGCTTATTTATAGGTGCCAGGAAGGTCTAAGGCGCACTTTGGTGTGCAAGCCAGAAGTGAGATCTGAGCCGTTCATTCGGGCAACACGATCTCCACCGCTCTTAAGCCATGGCACATAGATCACCTAGATGGAAGTCCCTGTGCGTGTTTGGGTCGCTAAGACAGACCCAAATCTGGATTGGGCGAGGCGCAGTCCAGAACATTTTTGATATTTCCTTTACCGTTTATGGCATTTCGATCTGCTTTATTTGTTTCTATACGTGAAGTATTTCTTTGCAAATTTATGTCAGTCTTGCTTTCTAACTTAAAACCCAAATGATCTAATTCAACTCCTAGATTGATCTTTCTGTTAGGAGTAATACATATTGTTTACCTACTGTTTTTACCATTTTACTTTTGCTTTTACTGTCATTAGCATTTACATTTCATTTGATTCACATTTGTATTTCATTAATTCAGTTTTCAGTGTTAACTGAATATATCACTCTTGTAATTCAGTTTCACAATATCAATATACAATCATCTCCTTTCTTTCAGTCACGTTTATGTTCCTCTTTCTTCTCAACTGTCTTCCCCTTCCCTCCTTCTCTGTGTGCAGCTATGGAGTCAAGCAATTAACTCCAACAAATTGGTATCTAGAGCTTCGGTTCTTTCGATCAACTAGGGAAACACGAGTGTACGAGAGGTGTGCGTGATTTCGTCCTTTTGATTCGCATCGAATCAAGGCGTGAAATCGGAGAGGATCACAGTGTTTGATTCTCAGGGTTGGGTAAACACGAGAGTTAGTGAGATTTGAGCGATTTGCACACTGATCGGAGATGAACGGCAACGGCGGTTTCAATACGAAGTTATCGGTGTTCGATGGAAGCGGTTGGAACCGATGGTCCATTCAGATGCGTGTACTGTTTGGTGCTCAAGATGTGCTTGAGCTCGTGAACGACGGCTACACACCAGTGGCGGAGAATGCACCAGAAGCTCAAAGAAATGCTCAACGCGACACGAGGAAGAAGGATTAGATAGCACTGTTCTATATCCACCAGTGTGTAGATGCGAAAGTCTTTGAGAAGATCTCTGAGGCAACTACAGCGAAGGGAGCTTGGGGTATACTGGTGAGGTGCTATGGTGGTCATGCTTCGGTGAAGAAGGTGAAATTGCAGTCACTCAGGAAGTAGTATGAGAACTTGGAGATGAAGGTTGATGAGAAGATTGCAGATTACATATCTCGTGTTGTCACAGTCACGAATGAGATGAAGACATGTGGTGAAACAATTACAGAGCAAGTAATTGTTGAAAAGGTACTTAGATCTCTATCTCCTTCCTTTGACTTCATTATGGTTGCAATTCAACAATCAAAGGATACTAGCACTATGAAGATTGATGAATTGCAAGGCACATTAGAGGCACATGAATTGTTAGTAGTTGAGAGAGCTAAAGTTAGTGAAACTGCACAAGCTTTGAAAGTTTTAACTGTGAACAGGGGAAATACAAATAAACAGTCAAATTGGAAGAAAAATAACTGGGAGAATAAGAAACATGCTTGGCTGGATAAGAACAAGAAAGGCAGTGGTGATAAACCAGAATCATCTAAGCAAGGTGAAAAGAGAGGCAAGAAGGATCAGAAAGGGAAGGGAAAATTTGATAAGAGAAAGATCAAATGCTATAATTGTGATAGGTTAGGACGCTTTGCTGATGAATGTTGGTCAAATAAGGAGAATAAGGGTGAAGCTAACATAGCTCAAGGAGAGTCAGCGGAGGAACCTGTGATGCTGATGGTGACCACAAATACCAAAGGAGTGGTGATTGATTGGTGGTACATGGACATAGGTTGTTCTAATCATTTAACTGGGAACAAACAGTGGCTGATTAACTTCAATTCCAGCAAAAGAACTCGTATTAGGTGTGCTGATGATGAGTATGTAACTGCTGAAGGAATGGGAGATGCACTGGTGAAGCTGAGGGATGGCATAACAGTGTTAATAGAAGATGTGTGGTATGTTCCTGGGGCGAAAAGTAATCAGATCAGTGTTGGTCAGTTACTGGAAAAAGGATATTCGGTGAAAATGGAAGACAATATGATGAGATTGTATGACTGTGAGAAGAGACTGATCATGCAATCATCATTGGAGAAGAATAGAACCTTCAAAGTGAACATAGAAACAGCAGATACTCACTGTCTTAGTGCAATAGACAGTGAAAAGGAGAGTGCATTGTGGCTGTAATACCCTAATTTTGTCCTATCCGAAAAAAAAAGAAATTTTATTTATTTTTTGAGAAAAATAATATTCTTTTTTTCATGCCATGTTTTATTTTATTTTAGTTTGCTACAAGTTTTTAATTTTTGAAAAAAATAATAATTAGAAGTGAAGAAATAAAAATAAGCCAAGGAGGAAATAAGGGGGGTTTCAAAAAAAAAAGAATGGAGGTGCAATTGGATTGGCCCATCTAAAACCCAACCCAATTCCTAAACCGTAGCCCAATTCACCTTCACACTCCTCCACCCAACCCATGACCCATATCCAACCCACAACCCATAACCCAACTCATCACAAAACCCTAATTCCCCTCCTCCTAACCCTAATTCGAATCCCCCCCTTTTACCCTAAAAACCATCCACATTCACTCTCCCCCTAACCCAAAAATCCATCCACATTCATCCCCAAAACCCAAAAAAAAATTCGGCCACCCCCCTATTATCCCATGGTCAAAGCCCCACCTTCTCCCTTCCACACTCCACCTCTCCTCTTTTCTCTCAATTCCACTTTCCCACACTTCCCACTTCCCCATTTTTCCCTTCCCAACACACTCAACCCCTCTCTCTCTCCCTCAATATTCGACCCCCTCTCTCTCTCCCTTACACATCACTTTCTCTCAATTACACTCCACCCTTCCCATCACTCCCTCTCTCTTTTCTCTCACTCTCTTTCCCTTTCTCTTTCCTCCCTCACCTACGGCCATTCCCCTCTCTATCACACCCACATTTTATTTTTTTTCTTTCTTCCCCTTCACCAAACTTCCTCATCCATTCCTCTCCCTATCACACACTTCACACATGGCACTCTCTTCTCCATGCCCATACCTTCAACCATCATCTCCCCTCATCTCACATGTCTTCTCTTTTTTTTCCCCTTCAACAACTCCCCCAAACCTCCATCATATCCAAAAAATCATCATCACTATCCAAGATGAAGAAGCAAAATCGAAGGAAGCAAGATTTTTTTTGTATAAATAGGGGTCCTTACCTTAGAAGGAGGGACGAATTTGGACTCTTAGAAAAAAAAGGAGAATCTAAAAAATTTAGGGTTTCCCTTAGAAAATCTTCTTCCCCTTCTTTTCTTCCTTCTTAGTCTTTTTTTTTTAGTTGAAAATTTTGGTGTATTGAAGAGATCCGAAGAAGAAAGCTTGGATTTGTTCAAGGTACTAAAATGTAATTTTTTTATTATTGTTCACGTTTTTTAGATATTATTATTGTTGTTTTTTTTAAATTTTAGTTACTGTGTTTGTTATGTAAATATTATTATTGTTTTTTTGTATAAATTCTAGTTGTTCTTGTTATTTAGCCTAGTTACTTTTTTGTATATTTATTTGCTGTTTTTATTATTTAGTGTAGTTGCTTTCTTATTAGAATTTTATTGTTGTCTTTTTATTATTTAGTTTAGAGGCTGTTTTTATATTATATTTTTGCTATTGGTTATTTATTTTGTTGTTTGTTATATTATACTATTTTCGGACTAAAAAAAAAAAGAAGAAAGTAAAAAATGTTGTGCCTTTTTTAAATAAATTATACTATTTTCGGATTAAAAAAAAAAGTGATAAAAAAAATATGTTGTTTCTTTAAAAATAAATTACACTATTTTCGGATTAAAAAAAAGTGATAAAAAAAAATGTTGTTTCTTTAAAAATAAATTACACTATTTTCGGATAAAAAAAAAAGTGATAAAAAAAAATATGTTGTTTCTTTAAAAATAAATTACACTATTTTCGGATTAAAAAAAAGTGATAAAAAAAAATATGTTGTTTCTTTAAAAATAAATTATACTATTTTCGGATTAAAAAAAAAGGGTGATAAAAAAAAATATGTTGTTTCTTTTAAAATAA
>CM076854.1:57501390-57550897 GCA_039519185.1 Astragalus membranaceus | reverse complement strand
CCAAGTGCACATTAGTAACACATCAGAGTTATAAAATTCCTGCATAGATACTGAACACTACAATATAGTTCTCGCTGAATAACAACAAAACAGTCTTAAGCACAAATAAGACCGAACAGGTTTCCTGACCATAACCTTCAGCAAACTATAGTGCTCAATATTATACAAGAAAGCGGAATAAAAAAAATTATAATGCCAATACATAGAGTTGTAGTACAAAGACAACAAAAGGAAATATAAACTTAAGCATAATAGCTAAGTTGTCTGCAACCAGTCCGAGCTCAACCTACTCGTGCCTCTGTGGTCCTTTCCTTCCCTGTTTCTCTGTAAAACAACAACATTTAAACAGTGAGATACAATCTCAGTGAGTTCTACCGAGACCCCTACTAACACTCGCGGTCCAGTTATGAAATCTTTTATCTCGGAGCTTAATTTATAAATTACATTCTTTTAATTTAGCACGACACCGACCCCAGCTTTGGTAATCTCGGTGACTCGTACTAGTCAACATAGTATGATACCAGCCCCAGCTTTGGTAATCCCGGTAACCATACCATTGATATCTTTAGAATGACACCGGCCCCAGCTTTGGTAATCCCGGTGACCATTCTTTCTAATTTAACACGGTACCGGCCCCAGCTTTGGTAATCCCGGTAACCCGCTTCATAACTTTATTACAGCACCGACCCCAGCTTTGGTAATCCCGGTGAACTGTTCTATAACTGTGACATAACACCGACCCCAGCTTTGGTAATCCCGGTGAACCCCTTTACCAATAGTACTTTCCCTAATGGCTTACGGGCCTAGGGTAAGGGATCATGACTTCCCCGCCTAGTATGTCAACCTCATGGGTCGTCACCCAAACTCGATCTAATATATATATATATATATATATCTACCCGCATTTGGGCTAACTCCTATATTCGATATAATTTATATATCGTGAATCATAGACCGTTTTAGATGATTTGAATAATAATCATCTCGCGTCAGTTACATAGTTCAATAAATAGAACGTACCATAGACCGGTTTAGATGATTTAACAATCATCCCGCGTCATTTATACAATATCACATAGAACTCGTAGTCCGCTTTCTTTTCGATAAAAACATTAAGTCCACATTCGCTCTCGCATACTAACTCGACACTTTTCAACATAAATTTCAATATCAAAAACAGTTCATTTTGCCTTAAAAATAGAATATTCAGTTAGGCCTCTGAATAAGCTTTCCAACGCATCTTAGAACACCTCAATCGGGTTCCCGGATCAAAAGATATCGCAAAACGAAAAACAGTGTTTGGTTGCTGAAATTCTGCCAAACTGCGCTGAAGTCGCGCTGGCGCGCGAGTTGCGCGCGAACTGGCAGAAAGTTCTGCCAAACTGCGCTGAAGTCGCGCTGGAGCGCAGGTGAGGCGCGAAATGGCAGCAGGGGGGGTCTGTTAAGGCAGATTTTGGCGGTTTCGCGTGAAAACCGCGATTCCGCTCAATTCCGATTTTAATTTCGATCGAAAACAGTTTTCACACACATATAATCAAACCCAATCAACATCAAACAATCAATCAAATCAATCAATGTCTCAATCAAAACGGTTTTTATCAAAAACGACATATTTTCCAAATAGCGGTTTTGACTCAAGATCTCTCGACATCAATTGACGTAAAAATACTCGAAACATAAAAACATCCTAAGCGTGAGTAAAACTCACCCTCGAAGCGTGTGCCGACACCGAGACTTCAAAATCGCCGAGACTTCGCCAAATCACCGAGACTTTCCCCGACACCGCTTTTCTGACAAAACCACACGAACGTTCCCCGAATCAACTACACGTTCCGGCGACGTCCGCAACCGCTCCCAAAGTTTCCCACTCGACTTCGAGGTATCCTTTTGACCGAATTACCGAATTCCCCGAAATCCTCCATGAATACTATTCATCATCTTCTCCAACTTCTAATCACTATTCACAAAACCCCAAATCACCCAACTCGTTTCCAATCTTTCATTCGAACCTCAATCAACGATCCGTCATCCTTGGGTTCGCGCCAAACTCCATCCCAAGCCATCCTTGAGCTTGAACCATCAACAAACCTCCATTTCCTTCAAGATTCGAAAATGGCAAAGTGAGAGAGAGAGAGTTGATGATGTTGATGTTGGTATCAAATCGAAGAGGGAGTAACGCTGAGCGTTTTTCGTGTTGGAAGGAAGTCGTTTTGATGAGCGCAAATCCTCCCTTTTTCCCTTCTTCTTCCTTACCCTTTCTTCTTTCTTCTCTTTTCTTCTTTCTCTTTTCCTCTCTGTTTCTCTTCTCAGCTTCCTTTCCTTTCTTTCAATTCTTTTTTTTTTCTTTTAACACACACACATACACGTATATACATATATTTATTTAATAAATATACGGCAACGTGGTCAAATTACCATATTGATCGAAATCTCTTATTTCGATTCCGAAACTTCCTTGATCCGTATTATCCGGTTAACGATCCGATGACAACCAATAATTAACTTTAGTACTCAATAAATTTATCAGTCAAGTACTAAAATAATTCAATTGGGTTAACATCTAAATAATTCTATCAATTATTTTGCGGATGTTACATTCTCCCCAACTTAAAAGAATTTTGTCCTCAAAATTTCGCCGAGTCTTTTATCCGACTAACCGAGAATCGACATTCTCAGAAAGGTCTGAAGTTGCTGGAAAACAATCTCGAACTAACGAAATGAGCGTAGGAACTCTTCCCAAGTTGGCACATCGATCTCCAAGTATGATCCACTACTACCTTGATACGAACTCTCTGGTCACGAATCTACACGAGAAACTCATCATTCGCCTACATAGGCTCGACACCGCGTTTGAAAACACTTTCGAAGCTCCATTCCAATTATCCTCGTTTACTCCCCAACTTTGACTAATCTAAATCAAAGGGTCTAATACAAGACGCTTGATAGAAATAAATATTGAAAGTGAGATCCACAAACTGGTACTCCTGGTAAAGGTAAAAACAAACACAATCTCTTCGAAGGGTATAAACACGTCCTCAACAAATCTTCTAAAATCCATAACAATTCTCGTACACACCGACAATGTGGCGAAAAGTCACTTGTGAAACTTCTGGACTCGCCACCAAGATTTCGAGATAACACTTTTCAAAAGAAGAAGAAATGAAGATTTACCAGAAACGTTTATCTTAAACGTAGAAATAAACCGTGGGGACATCGAATAAATTCGAAAGTAACGAAAATCGCATCAGTTGTTCTCAAAACAACTATCTAACAGAACTCAGAACTCATTTTCCTTCTATTGAAACTTCATCACGAGGTTTTTACCAACGACGCACCCGATTCCTTTCCAAATTAGTCCATAGCCTTGAGAACTTCCCCTCAACCAAAGTAATCCTCCTAGGATTTTCTTCCTCAATCAGACTTTATTAACCTCTTGATTTGTTCCCAAAATTAACTTTAGCATGCGGGTTTTCACAAAAATGATTTTTCAAAACTACCATACCGCACGCCAAGCTTCATTTCGGAAATTTCAGTCACTTATGAGCAGATCCATCAATTAATCCTTTGACGGTTATTCGCAACGCGAAAACAGTCAGCAGCTACCTCATTTTCATATTCGTATTCACGTTTGACTTGTCAAACGGAATCATATTATACCATCTCATTGTTAACCTTCACAAAGGAGAGGTTAACAAACTAATACCTTGCCACTAATACATCTGCTTTACGTCTCTGTACATCTTGGTGGATCCAGGGTGTACAGAATATAAACTTCGGTGTGCTTCCTCTAACACTTGACTTCTATTGTTCTCATCATCGGGCGCACAGATCCTACCGTTGAAACAACTGACTCCATCACTATCCATGGAAAAATCCGGAAATATCTTTTGTGATTGTAGCTTCACATCAACTTCCTGTGCTAGGCGTATAGAATCCCTTGCGGAACTAGAGACCCTCATATGGCTCAATACTAAACGGTCCCCCCTTGATCTTGAATTCAGATTTAAGTCTCTAAAAGACTCCGGTAATTCCATCTCATGCATCGTTAAACTCAGCCATGTGGATGGACTTCCTTCTCAGTGCATCAGTTACGACACTGGCCTCTCTTGAAGGCTACATCAACACGAATTTATAATCCTCCAGAAACTCAACACACTCCTCTGCCTGCTATTCGGTTCTTTCTGAACAAACAGATACCTTAAACTCTTGTGATCACTAAAGACATCGAAACGAGACCCATACAGGTAACGTCTCCAAATCTTCAGTGCATACACAATAGCTGCCAACTCATAATCGTGAGTCGGATGACTCTTCTCATGAGACTTTAATTGTCTGGACGCATAAGCTACCACTTGTTGATTTTGCATTAGAATACATCCTACACCCCTCCCTGAAGCGTCATCGAAAATTTAAAATTCCAATGACGGATCCGGAGGAATCAGGATTGGAGCAGAAGTTAACCTAACTTTTAACTCTTGAAAACACTCCTCTCAATCGGCATCCCATGTAAACGTACCCGGTCGAATGAACTTCTTTGATATCAATTCTTTAAGTTGGGATTTCAATTTCTTTAATTCCAAGGGAGACATTCGACAAGGAACTATAGAGATCGACCCGACACTCGGAATCCATGCTATTGAGAATTCTACCTCTCACTATGGAAGTACGGAAGAAACTTCATCGTTTATAACATACAGAAATTCATTCACCAATTGAATAGACGACAATCCTAAACACGGAAAGATGTTCATACTTCTCTTAGGCAAACAAATAGATTCTACCACAAAATATCTATCTCGTATGACAAGTAGATAGTTTTTGACACTATGCTTGAGCTATAAAACAGTGGGTTGCACTCGAATCATATAATATACTGACAGAGTTATTGAGAAGAGATGTCATACCCCTCAGTAGATTGTCCTTAGGTGTGATTGTCTGGGCATCCAAAGTGTTGATCCGTCCCTGCCTAGGAGCATTTGGTGTTCCTTGTAAACTCTTCTTCGTTGGGCACTCATTTGCATAGTGGCCCTCTTCATTACAATGATAGCACCGGTTTGGCTTTTGCCAACAATCGCCTTGATGACGTTTTCCACAGTTGCCACACCTGCGGACCTTTGAAGAATCAAACGATGGCACCTGTTTCCCCTTATAACCATCTTCCTTGAATTGCCTGCTTGGAGTAGAAGATTCAGCAACTTTCTTTTTACCCTTCCAATAATCTTTTCTTTCAGCATACATTTTCCTCAGATCCTCCTCAGCCACATAGGCTTGTTGCACTAAGGCAGGATAATTAACCAGAGTGTAAGAACTGAGTCCTTGACTTACATCAGCTCGGAGGCCTTCTTTGAACATTTGCATCTTCCACATATCATTTGGGGCATACCTCCCCAACTCATAGAACTGAGACAGTCTTTCAAATTTCGCAGCATATTCCCCAACTGACAAATCACCTTGTTTGAGAGTCACAAACTCTGCTTGCTTGCTTAGTTTCTTCACTGAAGGGAAATATTGCTTCAGAAACAATTCCTTGAAGTTGTCCCAAGTGAGGGGAGTTCCTTGGAGTTCCATCATTTGTCTTGCATTACACCACCAGGTGTGGGCATCTTCATCGAGCACATTTGCCGCAAATATTACCTTCTCTTCTTCCCCGCATTGCAAGGTTTGAAAAATTTTCTCCATTGAATCAATCCAATAGTAGGCGGTCATTGGATCCGATCCTCCCTTGAAAGTCGGGGGCTTCATCTTTTGAAATTGAAAATATGCCCGGTTAGGATCTTCCTGATGAGGTTGAACATTGGGCTGCTGCAGAGCCATTTGGTCATGTTGCATTTGCAACATATCCTGCATCATCTTTTGCTGATTCTCAATGATATTCTGCATCCATTCAAAGTTTGGATCAACAGGAGGAGGAACGCCTCTACCTCTTCTGGCCATGATTCTGCGAAATATGCACAAAGTATTAAGTTGATCAAGCTCAATGTCTAATAGCATACTAAGAAAATCACGACTGGAGAAAGTAAAGACCCTAACAGCTAAGTCCGACTAGGTCGAACCGCTCTGATACCAACTGTAACACCCCGGTATTTATATCGAGTAAAAATACCCAAGTGCACATTAGTAACACATCAGAGTTATAAAATTCCTGCATAGATACTGAACACTACTGATGAGGACATAGAGCATCAAGATGCCTTGCAAAGCTTAGGAGGTCCAATAACTAGAGCAAGGGCAAGGAGAGTCCAAGAAAGTCTAGTCCAGTTCATCACCAAGGCAAATTCAAATGAGGGCAAGGAAGTAATTGCACCAAAAACCATGCTTGTCATACAAGCTATGGAGAAGGCGCTAGTTGCATGACTTAAAAGGAGTTTCTATTTTAATTGAATAAAATTGCATGTGACCAATTGATATATTTGGGAACCATGCACTTAGTTAATTTATTTTTGGTGTGTTTAATCCACTTCAAGTGGTGTAGGAGTCACATACTCCAAGTGTGGAGATAGAGTCAATAATTGTTGGAATCAAAGAAAGGCATTCATGACAATCAAAGCCAAGGAGTTACAAGACAATAGGATTAGTTCTCCAACATCTCATCAAAGGCACATTAAGGAGAGAGGAGTTACAAGACAATGGAATTTATTCTACAACATCTCATTATTAGTGCATCAAAGAGTGTAATTTCCATTAATATGTGTTTGTGTAACAACTCCTAGACTTGAATTGCTTGTAATTACTTGTAATTGAGTTTTATTACACTAGCTTAGGATTCCTATTAGCTAATTTCGAAATTAGCATAGGCTTAGGGTATTGTAATAGCTTTTGGTCTTCTTTCTTTGTAACAACAAGCACTCTCTTATTACAAATAGAGAGTGTAAGTGTAGCTGAAGTTTTTAACAAAGATTTTAACAACATTTTGAGTTCATACTCTCTAGGTTCTGGATTGGACCAAACTTTGATCATATCAAGAACTCCTTTTCTTGTGGTGATCCTCACATTCATAGGCTTATCCTAGTCTTGGATTAGACAAGGTGGCGCCCCTTTCCTTTCATTCCATTTCTTTCACCAAATTCACACCAATTGTTAACTAGTGTGAGCATAAGCCCTACTTTACAAAGACCACGAAAATTTCAAGTTTCCTTTTCCATTTTCTTCCATCCTAAACCCAAAAATACAAAAACATAAGAAACAACCAGACTTTCTATTGAAAATCAAAGAAATGACCAATTTTCACCACAAGGTGGTCATCATTTGGTAATCAGAGCAAGGTTCTAGTTTGTTCAACAATTTCAAGCTTCGTGTATTATTTTCTTTGCTTTTGAGTCAAAAAAAAAAGTATATCAAAAAAAAAAAAAAAAAACAAATTCTGGTTGTTTGTCTTCCCTAGCCTAAATTTTCCTTTCTTCTTCTAATCCTTTAAACTTTGTTTTCCAAGACTTTGTTTTTCCTTCCAAAGCTTTTTGTGTGTGTGGATTATTATTTGAAATTGTTTTCTTTGTTTTGATCATTTTTCTGGTTTCTTTAAAGAACTGTGAAAGTTATGGATGCTCAAAATCGTTTACTTTTTGATGCCCTCACGGCAAAAATGAGAGAACTTTTGAAAGAGGAAGTGGAAGGTATACAGGAGAGAATTGATCAATTAGAAAATAGACAAAATAATAGTGATGAGGAGGGTCGGAGGAGAAGACGTGATGAACCTAGAGAAGATAGGTTGGGTGGTATAAAAATTAAAGTACCACAGTTTGTTGGGAAAAATGATGCTGATGTGTATTTGGAATGGGAGACCAAAATTGAACAAATTTTTTCCTGTAGCAATTACACTGATCTTCAAAAAGTGCAGGTTGCTTCTATTGAATTTACAGATTATGCTTTGGTGTGGTGGGACCAATTGACGAAGGAGAGGAGAAGGCACGATGAGCCAGCCATTGCCACATGGGAGGAGATGAAGAGGCTCATGAGGAAGAGATTCATTCCATCATACTACAACAGAGAGTTGCACAACAAATTACAGCGACTCACCCAAGGCAACAAAAGTGTTGATGAGTACTATAAGGAGATGGAGGTGGCGAAAATTAGAGCAAATGTGGAGGAGGATGAAGAAGCAACCATGGCCAGATTCTTGCATGGTCTAAATCGTGATATTAGTGACATAGTGGAACTACAACACTATGTTCAAATAGACGATTTGGTTCATCAAGCCACAAAAATAGAACAACAACTCAAGAGGAAGGGCCAAATAAGAAGAAGCTCAACTACTTCCAATTCTCAAAATTGGAAGAGCAGTGTTAAGAGTGAAGGAAGTTCATCATCCAAAGAAACCACGGCTGACCCAAAAGGTAAAAACACTACAACTAGTCCTTCTCAAGTTGTTTCAACTAATCGGGTTGTCAAGTGTTTCAAGTGCCAAGGATTAGGACACATAGCTTCACAGTGTCCTACCAAAAGAGTTATGCTTTTAGAGGAGGTTACAGAGGAGGATGAAAGGGATGAAGAGTATGAAGGGGATTTGGAGGAGGAGGAGACCCAAATGCCTAGTGGAGAGTTACTTATGATGAGAAGGTTGTTGGAGGTCGTTGTAAAGGAGGAGGATACAACACAAAGGGAGAACATATTTCACTCAAGGTGCCTCGTACAAGGCAAGGTATGTTCCCTTATTATTGATGGTGGGAGTTGTACCAATGTTGCTAGCACAAGGTTGGTTTCTAAGCTTCAACTAGAAACTAAACCACATCCCAAACCATATAGACTTCAATGGCTTGTCAATGATATTGAAATGATTGTTGATAAGATAGTAGAAATTTCTTTTTCAATTGGTGTGTATGAGGATGTGGCTGTTTGTGATGTAGTTCATATGGAGGCTAGCCATCTCTTGTTGGGAAGGCCTTGGCAATTTGATAAAAATGCCAATCATGAAGGGCGTACCAACAAGTACTCTTTTGTTCATCGTGGAAAACGTATTGTATTGGCTCCTTTGAGTCCAAGTGAGGTGAGAGATGATCAAAAAGTATTGAGAGAAAAATATGAAAAAGAAAAAGAAAAAGAAAAAGAAAAAGAAAAAGAACAAAAGATCGCCAAAGAAAAAGAGAGAAAAAAGAGTGCAAAAAAAAATATTGATGAAAAAAAAGAAAGTTTGATGGCGACAAAAGGGGAGGTTAAAAGTGCTATTCTTGCAAGTCAGCCCCTATATTTGCTTTTTAGCAAAGAGGTGGCTTTGCTAGAAAATTTATCTAACACTCAAGAAATGCCAAGTTGCATAAATTCTCTTTTGCAGGAATTTGAGGAATTGTTCCCTAAAGAGGTACCAAGTGGGTTACCACCTTTGAGAGGGATTGAGCACCACATTGACCTCGTTCCAGGGGCCGCTTTGCCTAATAGGCCAGCCTACCGGAGCAACCCACAACAAACACAAGAGATACAAAAACAAGTGGCTGAGTTGGTAAGTAAAGGTTGGGTAAGAGAAAGCTTAAGCCCATGTGCTGTCCCTGTTATTTTAGTTCCAAAAAAAGATGGTAGTTGGAGAATGTGCACTGATTGTAGGGCTGTTAACAATATCACCGTCAAGTATAGGCACCCAATACCTAGGTTAGATGACTTGCTTGATGAATTGTTTGGTGCATGTTTATTTTCCAAAATTGATTTGAAAAGTGGATATCATCAAATTAGGATAAAAGAAGGGGATGAGTGGAAAACTGCTTTCAAAACTAAATATGGTTTATATGAATGGTTAGTTATGCCTTTTGGCTTAACTAATGCACCTAGCACTTTCATGAGATTAATGAACCATGTTTTGAGGGAATTTTTGGGAAAATTTGTTGTTGTATATTTTGATGATATCTTGATATATAGCAAAAATTTAGAGGACCATTGCATTCATCTAAGGGCTGTTTTAAATGTGCTAAGAAAAGAAATCTTATTTGCAAACTTGGAAAAATGTGTTTTTTGCACGGATCAAGTTGTTTTCCTAGGTTTTGTCATAAGCTCTCAAGGAGTACATGTGGATGAAGCAAAGGTGAAGGCAATCCAAGAGTGGCCAACGCCCAAAAGTGTGACTGAGGTAAGAAGTTTTCATGGTTTAGCAAGTTTCTATAGGAGGTTTGTCAAGGACTTTAGTACTATTGCTGCACCTCTTAATGAAATTGTTAAAAAAGAAATCGGTTTTAAATGGGGTGAGAAACAAGAACAAGCTTTTTCTATCCTTAAAGAAAAGCTCACCCAAGCACCAATTCTAGCATTGCCTAATTTTTTAAAATCTTTTGAAATTGAGTGTGATGCTTCCAATGTGGGAATTGGGGCTGTTTTGATGCAAGAAGGTCATCCAATTGCTTATTTTAGTGAGAAATTAAAAGGGGCTGCCCTAAATTACTCAACTTATGATAAGGAATTGTATGCCTTAGTAAGGGCATTGCAAACATGGCAACATTACTTGCTGCCCAAAGAATTTGTCATTCATAGTGATCATGAGTCCTTGAAGTATCTAAAAGGACAAGGTAAGTTGAACAAGAGGCATGCTAAATGGGTCGAATTTTTGGAGCAATTTCCTTATGTGATTAAGCATAAGAAGGGTAAAGCCAATGTTGTGGCTGATGCATTGTCAAGAAGGTACGCCTTACTCTCTACCCTTGAAACTAAAATTTTTGGTCTTGAACACATTAAGGAATTGTATCAACATGATCTTGATTTTTCTGTTAAATATGCTGGATGTGTGCATGCTGCCCATAATGGATTTTTTAGGCACAATGATTATTTGTTTAAAGAAAAAAGGTTGTGTGTGCCAAAAGGATCCATTAGAGAGCTCTTAGTCAAAGAGGCGCATGAGGGGGGCTTAATGGGACATTTTGGTGTTCCTAAAACTTTGGAAATTTTGAAAGAGCATTTTTATTGGCCTCACATGAAAGTTGATGTGCAAAAATATTGTGAAAGATGCATTGTTTGCAAGAGGGCCAAATCCAAAGTTATGCCCCATGGCTTATATACTCCATTGCCTGTTCCTGAATACCCTTGGATTGACCTTTCCATGGACTTTGTCTTAGGCTTACCTAGAACAAAGAATGGGAAAGACTCTATTTTTGTTGTTGTGGACAGGTTCTCAAAGATGGCGCATTTTATTCCATGCAAAAAGGCAGATGATGCTTGCCATGTTGCTGACTTGTTTTTCAAAGAAGTGGTGCGCCTACATGGCTTACCAAAAAGCATAGTGTCCGACCGAGACACTAAATTTTTAAGCCACTTCTGGAGGACTTTGTGGGGTAAGGTGGGAACTAAGTTACTATTCTCTACAACTTGTCATCCTCAAACTGATGGGCAAACTGAGGTAGTAAACCGAACTCTCTCTACTCTTTTAAGGGCTGTGCTTTCAAAGAACTTGAAAATGTGGGAAACATGGCTGCCACATGTTGAATTTGCTTATAATAGGGTTGTCCATAGTACCACAAATCACTCACCATTTGAGATTGTGTATGGTTATAATCCTTTAACTCCTCTTGATCTTTTACCATTACCTAACACATCTCTTTTGAAGCATAAAGATGGCAAGGCCAAAGCTGAATTTGTTAGGAATTTGCATGAGAAAATCAAAATGCAAATTGAAAAGAAAAATGAGGGCTATGCCAAAAATGCCAATAAAGGGCGCAAACAAGTTATCTTTGAACCCGGGGATTGGGTTTGGGTTCATATGAGGAAAGAAAGGTTTCCAACACAGAGGAAATCCAAACTAATGCCTAGGGGTGATGGTCCTTTTCAAGTGGTTGCCAAAGTGAATAATAATGCATATAAAGTGGACCTACCCGGTGAGTATGGTGTTAGTGCCACTTTTAATGTTGCTGACTTATCTCCTTTTGATGCAGGAGATGAAGATTTCAATTCGAGGTCGAATTCTTCTCAAGAGGGAGGGAATGATGAGGACATAGAGCATCAAGATGCCTTGCAAAGCTTAGGAGGTCCAATAACTAGAGCAAGGGCAAGGAGAGTCCAAGAAAGTCTAGTCCAGTTCATCACCAAGACAAATTCAAATGAGGGCAAGGAAGTAATTGCACCAAAAACCATGCTTGTCATACAAGCTATGGAGAAGGCGCTAGTTGCATGACTTAAAAGGAGTTTCTATTTTAATTGAATAAAATTGCATGTGACCAATTGATATATTTGGGAACCATGCACTTAGTTAATTTATTTTTGGTGTGTTTAATCCGCTTCAAGTGGTGTAGGAGTCACATACTCCAAGTGTGGAGATAGAGTCAATAATTGTTGGAATCAAAGAAAGGCATTCATGACAATCAAAGCCAAGGAGTTACAAGACAATAGGATTAATTCTCCAACATCTCATCAAAGGCACATTAAGGAGAGAGGAGTTACAAGACAATGGAATTTATTCTACAACATCTCATTATTAGTGCATCAAAGAGTGTAATTTCCATTAATATGTGTTTGTGTAACAACTCCTAGACTTGAATTGCTTGTAATTACTTGTAATTGAGTTTTATTACACTAGCTTAGGATTCCTATTAGCTAATTTCGAAATTAGCATAGGCTTAGGGTATTGTAATAGCTTTTGGTCTTCTTTCTTTGTAACAACAAGCACTCTCTTATTACAAATAGAGAGTGTAAGTGTAGCTGAAGTTTTTAACAAAGATTTTAACAACATTTTGAGTTCATACTCTCTAGGTTCTGGATTGGACCAAACTTTGATCATATCAAGAACTCCTTTTCTTGTGGTGATCCTCACATTCATAGGCTTATCCTAGTCTTGGATTAGACAAGGTGGCGCCCCTTTCCTTTCATTCCATTTCTTTCACCAAATTCACACCAATTGTTAACTAGTGTGAGCATAAGCCCTACTTTACAAAGACCACGAAAATTTCAAGTTTCCTTTTCCATTTTCTTCCATCCTAAACCCAAAAATACAAAAACATAAGAAACAACCAGACTTTCTATTGAAAATCAAAGAAATGACCAATTTTCACCACAAGGTGGTCATCAACTACAATATAGTTCTCGCTGAATAACAACAAAACAGTCTTAAGCACAAATAAGACCGAACAGGTTTCCTGACCATAACCTTCAGCAAACTATAGTGCTCAATATTATACAAGAAAGCGGAATAAAAAAAATTATAATGCCAATACATAGAGTTGTAGTACAAAGACAACAAAAGGAAATATAAACTTAAGCATAATAGCTAAGTTGTCTGCAACCAGTCCGAGCTCAACCTACTCGTGCCTCTGTGGTCTTTTCCTTCCCTGTTTCTCTGTAAAACAACAACATTTAAACAGTGAGATACAATCTCAGTGAGTTCTACCGAGACCCCTACTAACACTCGCGGTCCAGTTATGAAATCTTTTATCTCGGAGCTTAATTTATAAATTACATTCTTTTAATTTAGCACGACACCGACCCCAGCTTTGGTAATCTCGGTGACTCGTACTAGTCAACATAGTATGATACCAGCCCCAGCTTTGGTAATCCCGGTAACCATACCATTGATATCTTTAGAATGACACCGGCCCCAGCTTTGGTAATCCCGGTGACCATTCTTTCTAATTTAACACGGTACCGGCCCCAGCTTTGGTAATCCCGGTAACCCGCTTCATAACTTTATTACAGCACCGACCCCAGCTTTGGTAATCCCGGTGAACTGTTCTATAACTGTGACATAACACCGACCCCAGCTTTGGTAATCCCGGTGAACCCCTTTACCAATAGTACTTTCCCTAATGGCTTACGGGCCTAGGGTAAGGGATCATGACTTCCCCGCCTAGTATGTCAACCTCATGGGTCGTCACCCAAACTCGATCTAATATATATATATATATATATATATATATATATATATATATCTACCCGCATTTGGGCTAACTCCTATATTCGATATAATTTATATATCGTGAATCATAGACCGTTTTAGATGATTTGAATAATAATCATCCCGCGTCAGTTACATAGTTCAATAAATAGAACGTACCATAGACCGGTTTAGATGATTTAACAATCATCCCGCGTCATTTATACAATATCACATAGAACTCGTAGTCCGCTTTCTTTTCGATAAAAACATTAAGTCCACATTCGCTCTCGCATACTAACTCGACACTTTTCAACATAAATTTCAATATCAAAAACAGTTCATTTTGCCTTAAAAATAGAATATTCAGTTAGGCCTCTGAATAAGCTTTCCAACGCATCTTAGAACACCTCAATCGGGTTCCCGGATCAAAAGATATCGCAAAACGAAAAACAGTGTTTGGTTGCTGAAATTCTGCCAAACTGCGCTGAAGTCGCGCTGGCGCGCGAGTTGCGCGCGAACTGGCAGAAAGTTCTGCCAAACTGCGCTGAAGTCGCGCTGGAGCGCAGGTGAGGCGCGAAATGGCAGCAGGGGGGTTTGTTAAGGCAGATTTTGGCGGTTTCGCGTGAAAACCGCGATTGCGCTCAATTCCGATTTTAATTTCGATCGAAAACAGTTTTCACACACATATAATCAAACCCAATCAACATCAAACAATCAATCAAATCAATCAATGTCTCAATCAAAACGGTTTTTATCAAAAACGACATATTTTCCAAATAGCGGTTTTGACTCAAGATCTCTCGACATCAATTGACGTAAAAATACTCGAAACATAAAAACATCCTAAGCGTGAGTAAAACTCACCCTCGAAGCGTGTGCCGACACCGAGACTTCAAAATCGCCGAGACTTCGCCAAATCACCGAGACTTTCCCCGACACCGCTTTTCTGACAAAACCACACGAACGTTCCCCGAATCAACTACACGTTCCGGCGACGTCCGCAACCGCTCCCAAAGTTTCCCACTCGACTTCGAGGTATCCTTTTGACCGAATTACCGAATTCCCCGAAATCCTCCATGAATACTATTCATCATCTTCTCCAACTTCTAATCACTATTCACAAAACCCCAAATCACCCAACTCGTTTCCAATCTTTCAATCGAACCTCAATCAACGATCCGTCATCCTTGGGTTCGCGCCAAACTCCATCCCAAGCCATCCTTGAGCTTGAACCATCAACAAACCTCCATTTCCTTCAAGATTCGAAAATGGCAAAGTGAGAGAGAGAGAGTTGATGATGTTGATGTTGGTATCAAATCGAAGAGGGAGTAACGCTGAGCGTTTTTCGTGTTGGAAGGAAGTCGTTTTGATGAGCGCAAATCCTCCCTTTTTCCCTTCTTCTTCCTTACCCTTTCTTCTTTCTTCTCTTTTCTTCTTTCTCTTTTCCTGATGACCACCTTGTGGTGAAAATTGGTCATTTCTTTGATTTTCAATAGGAAGTCTAGTTGTTTCTTATTTTTTTGTATTTTTGGGTTTATGATGGAAGAAAATGGGAAAGGAAACTTGAAAATTTCGTGGTCTTTGTAGAATGGCACTTATGCTCAAACTAGTTATTAATTGTTGTGAATTTGGTGAAAGAAATGGAATGAAAGGAAAGGGGCGCCACCTTGTCTAATCCAAGACTAGGATAAGCCTATGAGTGAGGATCGCCACAAGAAACCTGGTTTCTTGATAAGATCAGATAATGGTTCAATCCAGAACCAAAGAGCAAAAGCTCTCAATTTCACACAAAGTGATTTTTGGCTAAAATTCTTGTTATTTTCCATTGATTTTGATGAAAACATATATAGGAAAGAACATTAGGATCTGATGTGCTACAAGAAAGAGAAAGTTTACAATAATGAGCATTAGTGTTCCTTGAATATGTAACTCCTTCTTTTATTTGCTATGTCTTCTCATAATGCCTTGCTTGAATTTGTAACTCCTTCTTTTAATTGCCTTGTCTTTTCTTTATGACTTGGAGTTTAAAAAAACCAAAAGACTCCCTAGCATCCAAAGTTGATTATTCTTCAATAAGAGAGTGACATTGTACCCATTTCAATCCTAATTTTCGTTCTCCACTATGCATGCTTCAGCACACACTTTAAATCAACTTAAAAACACACCAAACAATAGCAAAGACCAAGCTGGCAGCCTATACTACTAGCAGCCCATGCTCCACACATAAAAAGAACACTCAACCAAATAAAATAAACTTAAGTGTTGGGCCTAATTAAATCAAAGTTCTGCCCTCACATTTTATTACAACTTAAAATAAAATTAGAGCAATTAAAATTGGACAGCGAGCCCATGGTAGGTTGTCATCATTCTCTCCGTCTTCGAGAGAATTCGACCTCGAATTTCTAGCTCCAATACCTCCAGGGTCAAAAACAAGTCTAAAGAACTCATCACATGCAATTTTCAAAATGGGGAAATTTCCAGGTGCTTTGGAAGGATTTGAGTGATTTACTACCTCACGAGTTTCTTGGACATAATAATTATTTTTCTGAAACTCATAATTTTTCTCCACTTGTGAAGTATATTCTCCTTCTTTCACTTTGTTATCTTCATGACATAAAGAAGAAATGTTAGGCAATTGAATATTAGAATAATCCCAATACTTGACCACACAAACCAATTTAGAAGAAGGTATTAGTATAGTAGTATGCCATGACTTCCCAATGTCTTTCTCTTGAAATTCAATGGAAGCACTACATTGTTCCTCTGGAAGCACTTGTGGATTTGTCTTCTTGCAAGATTCTTCTTTTGGAATGTCATCCACAACCTTCTTAATATTAATATCATCAAAATCAGGAAAAATGTTAGGATTATAACAATATTCTATAACAACATCTTTATCCTCTATTTCTTTTTCTCTCAATTCCTGTTTCTTTTCACTCTCTATTTCTTTTTCTTTTTCTGTTTCTTTTTCTTTTTTTAATCTTTTCTCTCAATTTTTTTTGATCATCTCTCACCTCACTTGGACTCAAAGGAGCCAATACAATACGTTTTCCATGATGAACAAAATAATACTTGTTGGTACGCCCTTCATGATTGGCATTTTTATCAAATTGCCAAGGCCTTCCCAACAAGAGATGGGTAACCTCCATAGGAACTACATCACAAACAGCCACATCCTCATATTTACCAATTGAAAAAGAAATTTCTACTTGTGCATCAACAATCATCTCAATATCATTAACAAGCCATTGAAGCTTATATGGTTTGGGATGTGGTTTAATTTCTAGTTGGAGTTTGGAAACCAACCTTGTGCTGGCAAAATTGGTACAACTTCCACCATCAATAATAAGGGAACATACCTTTTCTTGTATGAGGCATCTTGATTGAAAGATATTCTCTCTTTGAGTTGTATCATCCTCCTTCACAAAATTTTCCAACAAACTCCTCACCGAGAGTAGTTCACCGCTAGGAATTTCTTCTTCATTCATTTTCTTTAAGAACTCAAGCAATAAAAATGGTACACAAAACCAGAAATTGCTTGACCAAAGGTCCAAATCGAACCTTGCTCTGATTACCAAATGATAACCGCCTCGTTGTGGAATTTGGCCATTTCTTTTTTTTTTCAATAGGAAGTCTAGTTGTTTCTTATTTTTTTGTATTTTTGGGTTTATGATGGAAGAAAATGGGAAAGGAAACTTGAAAATTTCGTGGTCTTTGTAGAATGGCACTTATGCTCAAACTAGTTATTAATTGTTGTGAATTTGGTGAAAGAAATGGAATGAAAGGAAAGGGGCGCCACCTTGTCTAATCCAAGACTAGGATAAGCCTATGAGTGAGGATCGCCACAAGAAACCTGGTTTCTTGATAAGATCAGATAATGGTTCAATCCAGAACCAAAGAGCAAAAGCTCTCAATTTCACACAAAGTGATTTTTGGCTAAAATTCTTGTTATTTTCCATTGATTTTGATGAAAACATATATAGGAAAGAACATTAGGATCTGATGTGCTACAAGAAAGAGAAAGTTTACAATAATGAGCATTAGTGTTCCTTGAATATGTAACTCCTTCTTTTATTTGCTTTGTCTTCTCATAATGCCTTGCTTGAATTTGTAACTCCTTCTTTTAATTGCCTTGTCTTTTCTTTATGACTTGGAGTTTAAAAAAACCAAAAGACTCCCTAGCATCCAAAGTTGATTATTCTTCAATAAGAGAGTGACATTGTACCCTTTTCAATCCTAATTTTCGTTCTCCACTATGCATGCTTCAGCACACACTTTAAATCAACTTAAAAACACACCAAACAATAGCAAAGACCAAGCTGGCAGCCTATACTACTAGCAGCCCATGCTCCACACATAAAAAGAACACTCAACCAAATAAAATAAACTTAAGTGTTGGGCCTAATTAAATCAAAGTTCTGCCCTCACATTTTATTACAACTTAAAATAAAATTAGAGCAATTAAAATTGGACAGCGAGCCCATGGTAGGTTGTCATCATTTCCTCTCTGTTTCTCTTCTCAGCTTCCTTTCCTTTCTTTCAATTCTTTTTTTTTTCTTTTAACACACACACATACACGTATATACATATATTTATTTAATAAATATACGGCAACGTGGTCAAATTACCATATTGATCGAAATCTCTTATTTCGATTCCGAAACTTCCTTGATCCGTATTATCTGGTTAACGATCCGATGACAACCAATAATTAACTTTAGTACTCAATAAATTTATCAGTCAAGTACTAAAATAATTCAATTGGGTTAACATCTAAATAATTCTATCAATTATTTTGCGGATGTTACACCTAAGGCAATGACGAGTCAACATTCTGGATGTTTAGGCAGTTACGACTGCAGACAATCTACTGAGGAGTATGAGATCAGTTTTCAATAACTCGATCAGTATATTATATGATTCGGGTGCAACCTATTGCTGTATATCCCGATCGCATGTGAATCGGTTGGAATCAGCCTTATCATCGCTATCCGAGCCGATAACTATTTTAACTGCTGCTAAGGGTCGTGTCCAGACCTAATCTGTGTATAGAATTGTCTACTTGTCATAGGAGGCAGAAATTTCATTGTAGAATTTATTGTTTGCCTATGAGAAGTGTGGACACCATTTTGGGTATGGATTGAATGACTGCAAATCATGTCGCAATCGACTGTGTTAATCAACTATCAGCTTCGCTTCAGAATCAGTTAAATTGTCTAGGACAAATTCTGAGGCGGTTACCTAGTTCACCTTAGACGGTCAATCTTCATTCCAAGGTGCGGAAGCACATGTTAGTATGTTATCTGTATCCACTGAAACTAGTTTAGATTTGGCGAACATTCAGGTTGTGAATGACTTTCTGGATGTTTTCACGATGAAGTTTCTTCTGAACCTCCAGAGCGAAAGGTAGAGTTTGCCGTGGAATTGGTTCCTGGCACGGGATCAATATCTATTGTTTCTTATTGAATGTTCCTTTAGAATTAAAGGAAATGGAGTCTCAACTTGAAGAGTCGATGTTAAGGAAATTCATTCGACCGAGTGCTTCTCTAAGGAGTGCTCTGGTGTGGTTAGCCGAAAGGAAAAATGGTAGCGTGAGATTGTGCATTGATATTGACTACTCAACAAAGTGACGATCAAGAATAAATATCCCTTACCAAGGATAGACGATTTGCTTGAGCAATTTGAGGTGCTGCAGTGTTTTCTAAAAATCGATCTGAGGTCAGGATATCATCAAATAAAAGTTAGAGCCTCAGATTTTCCGAAGCCAGCTTTCCGTACTAGGTAAGGACATTTTCTGTTTGTAGTGATGCCCTTCGGGTTGACTATTGCTCCAGCGGTATTCATGGATTACCTGAACCGAGTTTTTCCTCAATTACCTAGATCAATTGTAGTCGTTTTCATTGATGGTATCTTGATGTGCTCAAAGACCATTGAGGAGCATGCCCAACATCTCCGCATTGTTCTGAAAGTACTCCGAGAAAATAAGTTGTACTTGAAACCTTCGAAGTGTGATTTTTGGGTGTCAGAGGTAAAGTCCTTGGGACATGTGATTTCTCAAGTAAGGAGTTTCTGTAGATCCCAGTAAGAAGGAAGCGGTGTTGAATGGGAGTGACCGACATCAGTCGCAGAGATCAAAAGTTTCTGGGTCTAGCCGGTTACTATAAGAGATTTGTAAAAGGGTTCTCACAGTTAGTTGTCCACTTACTCGGTTAACTCGTAAGGGTTAACAGTTTACGCGGGATGCTGATTGTGAAGAATGTTTTCAAGAATTGAAGGTTTGGTTGACTTCTGCTCCAATCCTGATTCTTTCAGATCCGTTTTTGGGATTCCAAATTTACAGCGATGCTTCTGGGAATGGTTTGAGATGTGTTCTCATGTAGAATCATCAAGTGGTAGCTTATGCATCCAGACAGTTGAAGGTCCATGAGGAGGATTATCCAATTTATGATTTGGAATTGGCAGCTATTGTGTATGCACTGAAAGTTTGAAGACATTACCTGTCTGGGTCTCGTTTCGAAGTCTTTAGTGGTCACAAGAGTTTAAGGTATCTGTTTGATCAGAAAGAACTGAATAGCAGGCAGAGGAGTGTGCTGAGTTTCTGGAGGATTATAAATTCGTGTTGATGTAGCATTCAAGAGAGGCCAGTGTTGTAACTGATGCACTGAGTAGGAAATCCATCCACATGGCTGGGTTTATGATGCATGAGATGGAATTATCAGAGTCTGTTAGAGACTTAAATCTGAATTCAAGATCAAGAAGAACCGGTTAGTGTTGAGCCATATGAGGATCTCTAGCTCATTAAGGGATTCTATACGCTTAGCATAGGAAGTTGATGTGAAGCTACAATCACAAAAGGTATTTCCAGATTTTTACCATGGATAGTGATGGAGTCAATTGTTTCAACGGTAGAATCTGTGCGGCCGATGATGAGAACAATAAAAGGCAAGTGTTAGAGGAAGCACACCGAAGTTTATATTCTGTTCCAGGGTGTACAGAATATAAAGCAGAGGTATTAGTTTGTTAACCTCTCCTTTGTGAAGGTTAACAATGAGATAGTATTATGAGATTCCGTTTGACAAGTCGAACATGAATACGAATATGTAAATGAGGTAACTACTGACTATTTTCACGTTGCGAATAACCATCAAAGGATTAATTGATGGATCTGCTTATAAGTGACAGAAATTTCCGAAGTGAAGCTTGGCGTGCGGTGTAATAGTTTTGAAAAATCCTTTTTGTGAAAACCCGCATGCTAAAGTTAATTTTGGGAACGAATTAAGAGGCTAATAGAATATGATTGAGGAGGAAATCCTAGGAGGATTACTTAGGTTGAGGGGAAGCTCTCAACGCTATTGACTAAATCAGAAAGGAGCTCTGAGTTCTGTTTGATAGTTGTTTGGAGAACAACTGAGGTGATTTTCATTACGTTCAATTTATTTGATGTCCCCGTGGTTTATTTCTACGTTTAAGATAAACGTTTCTGGTAAATGCTCATTTCACCTTCTTTCGAGAAGTATTATTTCGAAATCTTGGGGGCGAGTCAAGAAGTTTCACAAGTGATTTTTCCGTCACATTGTCGATGTGTACGAGAACTGTTATGGATTTTAGAAGGATTTTTCTTTTTTATGAAAACGTGTTTATACCCTTCGAAGAAATTGTGTTTGTTCTTACCTTTACCGAGGAGTACCGATATGTGGATCTCATTTTCAACATATATTTCTATCAAGCGTCTTATATTACACCCTTTGATTTAGATTAATCAAAGTTGGGGAGTAAACGAGGATAATTGGAATAAAGCTTCAGAAGCGTTTTAAAACGCGGTGCCGAGTCTATGTAGGCAAAAGAGGAGTTTCTCGTGTTGATTCGTAACCAGAGAGTTCGTATCAAGGTAGTAGTGGATCATACTTGGAGATTGATGTGCCAACTTTGGAAAGATTTTCTACACTCATTTCGTTAATTCAAGAATGTTTTCTAACAAATTTAGACCTTTCTCAGAATGTCGATCCTCGGTTAGTCGGATGAAAGACTTAGCGAAATTTTGAGGACAAAATTCTTTCAAGTTGGGGAGAATGTAACATCCTGAAAATAATTAGTAGAATTATTTGGGTGTTAACCCAATTAAACCAATTTAGTACTTAACGGGTAAATTTAATGAGTGCTAAAATTATTTATTGGTTGTCATCGGATCGTTAACCGGATAATACGGATCAACGAAGTTTTGGAATCGAAATAAGAGATTTCGATCAATATGGTAATTTGACCGCGTTACAGCTTATACATTAAATAAATATATATGTGTACGTGTGTGTGTGTGTGTGTTAAAAAGAAAAGAAGAGAATTAATTAAGAAAGGAAGAAAGAATGCGAGGGAGAGAAACAGAAGAGAGAAAAGGAGAGAAAAGAGAAAGAAGAAAGAATGGGTGAGGAGGAAGAAGAGGAAAAAGGGAGGACTTCGGCTCATCGAAACGACTTCCTTCCAACACGAAAAATGTTCAGCGTTACTTCCTCTTCGATTTGGTACCAACATCAACATGATCAACTCACTCTCTCTCACTTTGCCATTTTCGAATATTGAAGGTTTTGGGGAAGGATTTCAGTTTTGATGATGAGGTGATGGTTACGGATGATTAGAAGGCAACCCGATGAAGGTGGAAAGCGGATTGATGTTCGATTGGAAGGTTGGGAGAGTTAGGGTTTGAGAATCCAAATTTGGGGTTTTTGGACGAATAGTGATTTTGAGCTTGAAGAAGAAGATGAATAGTGTTCGGGGAAGATTTCGAGGAATTCGGCATTTCGGTCAAAAGAGGTTCCGTGATCGAGCGGAAAGTTTTGGAAGCGGATTTGAGCGTCGTCGGAACGGAAAGTTTAAGCGGGGAGCGTTCGTGTGGCTTCAAGGGTGAGTTTTACTCATGCTTAGGATGTTTTTATGTCTCGATAAATTTTATGTGCTTTGATTCCGAAAGATTTTGATACGAAAACCGCTATTCGGAAAAATATGTCGTTTTTGATAAAATTCGTTTTAATTGAGTTTTTGATTTGATTGATTGATTGTGTGGTATTGGTTGGACTGGTTTTGCTGGTTGTCAAATCTGTTTTCAGTCGGAACGAGAATCGGAATTGAGCGGAATATCGAATTTCGTAAGAAAACGGAAAATCTGCACTTTCTGCAGAGGGTCGCGTCGCGACCCGTCCCCTTCGCGTCGCGACCTGGCCCAGTTTTGTCACGCAAAAAGTTTCTGTCGTTTGTCGCGTCGCGACGGTAGCAGTTCGCGTCGCGACAGTTTACAGAATTTTCAGCAACTAAACACTGTTTTTGTTTTCGCGATATCTTTTGATCCGGGAACCCGATTGAGGTGTTCTAAGATGCGTTGAAAAGCTTATTCAGAGGCCTAACTGAATATTCTAGTTTTAAGGCAAAATAAACTGTTTTCGAAATTGAAAATTGTGTCGAAAAGTGGTCAACTAGAGTGCGAGTGTGAACTTGGTTTTTATAAAATGTGGATTAAAGTGTTTCATTGATTGTCTGATTTGATGGACCGTGGGTTCATAGTACTGTAGATATATATGTATATATATATATCGAGTTGGGTGACGACCCATGTTTTGACATACTAGGCGGGGCAGTCATGCTCCCCCAACCTAGGCTCCGTGCCAATAGGAGAATGTACTATTGGTAAGGGGGTTCACCGGGATTAGCACCAGATTTGCAGTCGGTGTTATGTCATGAGTTTGTTGTACGTTCACCGGGATTAGCACTGGATTTGCAGTCGGTGTCGTACTGTGCGATACACCGGGATTAGCACTGGATTTCGTACCATTTTTTCGAGTTCATACTAGTTCATACCATTTCGTACGATTTCGTACCTGTTCATACTATTTCGTGTGATTTCGTACCAGTTCGGACCAAAGTGTACAATTTGGCCCATATTGTACATACTCGTACGAGTTCGTACCTGTTTGTTCCATTTCATACCATTTGGTGTGATTTCGTACCAGTTCGGACCAAATCGTACGATTTGGCCCATATTGTACAAACTTGTACGGGTTCGTACGATTTCGTACCTGTTTTTACCATTTCATACCATTTCGTGTGATTTCGTACCAGGTCGGACCAAATCGTACGTTTTGGCCCATATTGTATAAACTAGTACGATTTCGAACCATTTTTTCGAGTTCGTACTATTCATACCATTTCGTACGATTCCGTACCTGTTCGTACTAGTTTCGACCAAATCGTACAATTTGGCCCATATTGTACCAACTCGTACGAGTTCGTACCATTTTTTACGAGTTCCTACCAGTTCGTACAATTTCGTACCTGTTTGTACCTTTTCATACCATTTCGTATGATTTCGTACCAGTTCGAACCAAATCGAATGATTTGGCCCTTATTGTATAAACTGGTACGCTTTCGTACCACTTTTTCGAGTTGGTAGTAGTTCATACCACATCGTACCATTTTGTACCTATTCATACCATTTCATGTGGTTTCCTACCAGTTCGGAACAAATTGTACGATTTGGCCCATATTGTACATACTCGTACGAGTTCGTACCATTTTTTCAAAGTTGTACCTGTTCGTACGATTTCGTACCTGTTTGTACCATTTCATACCATTTCGTGTGATTTCGTACCAGTTCGCACCAAATCGTACGATTTATCCCATATTGTATAAACTGGGACGATTTCGAACCATTTTTTTGAGTTCGTACTAGTTCATACCATTTTGTACGATTCCCTACCTGTTCGTACCAGTTCGGACCAAATCGTACTATTTGACCCATATTGTACAAACTCGTACGAGTTCATACCATTTCGTACGATTTCGTACCTGTTCATACCATTTCGTTTGATTTCGTACCAGTTTGGACCAAACTGTACAATTTGGCCCATTTTGTACATACACGTACGAGTTAGTACGATTTCGTACCTGTTTATTCCATTTCTTACCATTTCGTGTGATTCGGTACCAGTTCGGATCAAATGGTACGATTTGGCCCATATTGTAAAAACTGGTACGATTTCGTACCATTTTTTTGAGTTCTTACTAGTTCATACCATTTTGTATGATTTCGTACCTGTTCATACTATTTCGTGTGATTTCGTACCAGTTCAGACCAAAGTGTACAATTTGGCCCATATTGTACATACTCGTACGAGTTCGTACCTGTTTGTTCCATTTCGAACCATTTCGTGTGATTTCGTACCAGTTCGGACCAAATCGTACGATTTGGCCCATTTGTACAAACTTGTACGGGTTCGTACCAGTTCGTACAATTTCGTACCTGTCTGTACCATTTCATACCATTTCGTATGATTTCGAACCAGTTCGGTCCAAATCGTTCGATTTGGCCCATATTGTATAAACTGGTACGATTTCGTACAATTTTTTCGAGTTCATACTAGTTCATACCATTTCGTACGATTTCGTACCTGTTCATACCATTTCGTGTGATTTCGTACGAGTTCGGACCAAAGTGTACAATTTGGCCCATATTGTACATACTCGTACGAGTTCGTACCTGTTTGTTCGATTTCATACCATTTCGTGTGATTTCGTACCAGTTCCGACCAAATCGTACGATTTGGCCCATATTGTACAAACTTGTACGGGTTCGTACCTGTTTGTACCATTTCATACCATTTCGTGTTATTTCGTACCAGGTCAGACCAAATCATACGATTTGGCCCATATGATATAAACTAGTACAATTCATACCTGTCCGCACGATTTCGTAATTGTTCGTCCAATTTCGTACCTATTCGTACTAGTTTCGACCAAATCGTACAATTTGGCCCATATTGTACAAACTCGTACGAGTTCATACCATTTTTTACGAGTTCGTACCAGTTCGTACGATTTCGTACCATTTCATACCATTTCGTATGATTTCGTACCAGTTCGGACCAAATCATACGATTTGGCCCATATTGTAAAAACTGGTACGATTTCGTACCATTTTTTCGAGTTCATACTAGTTCATACCATTTCGTACGATTTCGTACCTGTTCATACTATTTCTTGTGATTTCGTACCAGTTCGGACCAAAGTGTACAATTTGGCCCATATTGTACATACTCGTACGAGTTCGTACCTGTTTGTTCCATTTCATACCATTTCGTGTGTTTCGTACCAGTTCGGACCAAATCATACGATTTGGCCCATATTGTACAAACTTGTACGGGTTCGTACGATTTCGTACCTGTTTGTACCACTTCATACCATTTCGTGTGATTTCGTACCAGGTCGGACCAAATCGTTCGTTTTGGCCCATATTGTATAAACTTGTACGATTTCGAACCATTTTTTCGAGTTCGTACTATTCATACCATTTCGTACTATTTCGTACCTGTTCGTACTAGTTTCGACCAAATCGTACAATTTGGCCCATATTGTACCAACTCGTACGAGTTCGTACCATTTTTTACGAGTTCGTACCAGTTCGTACAATTTCGTACCTGTTTGTACCTTTTCATACCATTTCGTATGATTTCGTACCAGTTCGAACCAAATCGTACGATTTGGCCCTTATTGTATAAACTGGTACGCTTTCGTACCACTTTTTCGAGTTCGTAGTAGTTCATACCACATCGTACCATTTTGTACCTATTCATACCATTTCGTGTGGTTTCCTACCAGTTCGGAACAAATTGTACGATTTGGCCCATATTGTACATACTCGTACGAGTTCGTACCATTTTTTCAAAGTTGTACCAGTTCGTACGATTTCGTACCTGTTTGTACCATTTCATACCATTTCGTGTGATTTCGTACCAGTTCGGACCAAATCGTACGATTTATCCCATATTGTATAAACTGGGACGATTTCGAACCATTTTTTTGAGTTCGTACTAGTTCATACCATTTTGTACGATTCCCTACCTGTTCGTACCAGTTCGGACCAAATCGTACTATTTGGCCCATATTGTACAAACTCGTACGAGTTCATACCATTTCGTACGATTTCGTACCTGTTCATACCATTTCGTTTGATTTCGTACCAGTTCGGACCAAATTGTACAATTTGGCCCATTTTGTACATACACGTACGAGTTAGTACGATTTCGTACCTGTTTATTCCATTTCTTACCATTTCGTGTGATTTGGTACCAGTTCGGATCAAATGGTACGATTTGGCCCATATTGTATAAACTGGTACGATTTCGTACCATTTTTTTGAGTTCTTACTAGTTCATACCATTTTGTACGATTTCGTACCAGTTCATACTATTTCGTGTGATTTCGTACCAGTTCAGACCAAAGTGTACAATTTGGCCCATATTGTACATACTCGTACGAGTTCGTACCTGTTTGTTCCATTTCAAACCATTTCGTGTGATTTCGTACCAGTTCGGACCAAATCGTACGATTTGGCCCATTTGTACAAACTTGTACGGGTTCGTACCAGTTCGTACAATTTCGTACCTGTTTGTACCATTTCATACCATTTCGTATGATTTCGTACCAGTTCGGTCCAAATCGTTCGATTTGGCCCATATTGTATAAACTGGTACGATTTCGTACCATTTTTTCGAGTTCATACTAGTTCATACCATTTCGTACGATTTCGTACCTGTTCATACCATTTCGTGTGATTTCGTACGAGTTCGGACCAAAGTGTACAATTTGGCCCATATTGTACATACTCGTACGAGTTCGTACCTGTTTGTTCGATTTCATACCATTTCGTGTGATTTCGTACCAGTTCCGACCAAATCGTACGATTTGGCCCATATTGTACAAACTTGTACGGGTTCGTACCTGTTTGTACCATTTCATACCATTTCGTGTTATTTCGTACCAGGTCGGACCAAATCATACGATTTGGCCCATATGATATAAACTAGTACTATTCATACCTGTCCGTACGATTTCGTAATTGTTCGTACGATTTCGTACCTATTCGTACTAGTTTCGACCAAATCGTACAATTTGGCCCATATTGTACAAACTCGTACGAGTTCATACCATTTTTTACGAGTTCGTACCAGTTCGTACGATTTCGTACCATTTCATACCATTTCGTATGATTTCGTACCAGTTCGGACCAAATCGTACGATTTGGCCCATATTGTAAAAACTGGTACGATTTCGTACCATTTTTTCGAGTTCATACTAGTTCATACCATTTCGTACGATTTCGTACCTGTTCATACTATTTCTTGTGATTTCGTACCAGTTCGGACCAAAGTGTACAATTTGGCCCATATTGTACATACTCGTACGAGTTCGTACCTGTTTGTTCCATTTCATACCATTTCGTGTGATTTCGTACCAGTTCGGACCAAATCATACGATTTGGCCCATATTGTACAAACTTGTACGGGTTCGTACGATTTCGTACCTGTTTGTACCATTTCATACCATTTCGTGTGATTTCGTACCAGGTCGGACCAAATCGTACGTTTTGGCCCATATTGTATAAACTAGTACGATTTCGAACCATTTTTTCGAGTTCGTACTATTCATACCATTTCGTACGATTTCGTACCTGTTCGTACTAGTTTCGACCAAATCGTACAATTTGGCCCATATTGTACCAACTCGTACGAGTTCGTACCATTTTTTACGAGTTCGTACCAGTTCGTACAATTTCGTACCTGTTTGTACCTTTTCATACCATTTCGTATGATTTCGTACCAGTTCGAACCAAATCGTACGATTTGGCCCTTATTGTATAAACTGGTACGCTTTCGTACCACTTTTTCGAGTTCGTAGTAGTTCATACCACATCGTACCATTTTGTACCTATTCATACCATTTCGTGTGGTTTCCTACCAGTTCGGAACAAATTGTACGATTTGGCCCATATTGTACATACTCGTACGAGTTCGTACCATTTTTTCAAAGTTGTACCAGTTCGTACGATTTCGTACCTGTTTGTACCATTTCATACCATTTCGTGTGATTTCGTACCAGTTCGGACCAAATCGTACGATTTATCCCATATTGTATAAACTGGGACGATTTCGAACCATTTTTTTGAGTTCGTACTAGTTCATACCATTTTGTACGATTCCCTACCTGTTCGTACCAGTTCGGACCAAATCGTACTATTTGGCCCATATTGTACAAACTCGTACGAGTTCATACCATTTCGTACGATTTCGTACCTGTTCATACCATTTCGTTTGATTTCGTACCAGTTCGGACCAAATTGTACAATTTGGCCCATTTTGTACATACACGTACGAGTTAGTACGATTTCGTACCTGTTTATTCCATTTCTTACCATTTCGTGTGATTTGGTACCAGTTCGGATCAAATGGTACGATTTGGCCCATATTGTATAAACTGGTACGATTTCGTACCATTTTTTTGAGTTCTTACTAGTTCATACCATTTTGTACGATTTCGTACCAGTTCATACTATTTCGTGTGATTTCGTACCAGTTCAGACCAAAGTGTACAATTTGGCCCATATTGTACATACTCGTACGAGTTCGTACCTGTTTGTTCCATTTCAAACCATTTCGTGTGATTTCGTACCAGTTCGGACCAAATCGTACGACTTGGCCCATTTGTACAAACTTGTACGGGTTCGTACCAGTTCGTACAATTTCGTACCTGTCTGTACCATTTCATACCATTTCGTATGATTTCGAACCAGTTCGGTCCAAATCGTTCGATTTGGCCCATATTGTATAAACTGGTACGATTTCGTACAATTTTTTCGAGTTCATACTAGTTCATACCATTTCGTACGATTTCGTACCTGTTCATACCATTTCGTGTGATTTCGTACGAGTTCGGACCAAAGTGTACAATTTGGCCCATATTGTACATACTCGTACGAGTTCGTACCTGTCAGTTCGATTTCATACCATTTCGTGTGATTTCGTACCAGTTCCGACCAAATCGTACGATTTGGCCCATATTGTACAAACTTGTACGGGTTCGTACCTGTTTGTACCATTTCATACCATTTCGTGTTATTTCGTACCAGGTCGGACCAAATCATACGATTTGGCCCATATGATATAAACTAGTACTATTCATACCTGTCCGCACGATTTCGTAATTGTTCGTCCAATTTCGTACCTATTCGTACTAGTTTCGACCAAATCGTACAATTTGGCCCATATTGTACAAACTCGTACGAGTTCATACCATTTTTTACGAGTTCGTACCAGTTCGTACGATTTCGTACCATTTCATACCATTTCGTATGATTTCGTACCAGTTCGGACCAAATCGTACGATTTGGCCCATATTGTAAAAACTGGTACGATTTCGTACCATTTTTTCGAGTTCATACTAGTTCATACCATTTCGTACGATTTCGTACCTGTTCATACTATTTCGTGTGATTTCGTACCAGTTCGGACCAAAGTGTACAATTTGGCCCATATTGTACATACTCGTACGAGTTCGTACCTGTTTGTTCCATTTCATACCATTTCGTGTGATTTCGTACCAGTTCGGACCAAATCGTACGATTTGGCCCATATTGTACAAACTTGTACGGGTTCGTACGATTTCGTACCTGTTTGTACCATTTCATACCATTTCGTGTGATTTCGTACCAGGTCGGACCAAATCGTACGTTTTGGCCCATATTGTATAAACTAGTACGATTTCGAACCATTTTTTCGAGTTCGTACTATTCATACCATTTCGTACGATTTCGTACCTGTTCGTACTAGTTTCGACCAAATCGTACAATTTGGCCCATATTGTACCAACTCGTACGAGTTCGTACCATTTTTTACGAGTTCGTACCAGTTCGTACAATTTCGTACCTGTTTGTACCTTTTCATACCATTTCGTATGATTTCGTACCAGTTCGAACCAAATCGTACGATTTGGCCCTTATTGTATAAACTGGTACGCTTTCGTACCACTTTTTCGAGTTCGTAGTAGTTCATACCACATCGTACCATTTTGTACCTATTCATACCATTTCGTGTGGTTTCCTACCAGTTCGGAACAAATTGTACGATTTGGCCCATATTGTACATACTCGTACGAGTTCGTACCATTTTTTCAAAGTTGTACCAGTTCGTACGATTTCGTACCTGTTTGTACCATTTCATACCATTTCGTGTGATTTCGTACCAGTTCGGACCAAATCGTACGATTTATCCCATATTGTATAAACTGGGACGATTTCGAACCATTTTTTTGAGTTCGTACTAGTTCATACCATTTTGTACGATTCCCTACCTGTTCGTACCAGTTCGGACCAAATCGTACTATTTGGCCCATATTGTACAAACTCGTACGAGTTCATACCATTTCGTACGATTTCGTACCTGTTCATACCATTTCGTTTGATTTCGTACTAGTTCGGACCAAATTGTACAATTTGGCCCATTTTGTACATACACGTACGAGTTAGTACGATTTCGTACCTGTTTATTCCATTTCTTACCATTTCGTGTGATTTGGTACCAGTTCGGATCAAATGGTACGATTTGGCCCATATTGTATAAACTGGTACGATTTCGTACCATTTTTTTGAGTTCTTACTAGTTCATACCATTTTGTACGATTTCGTACCAGTTCATACTATTTCGTGTGATTTCGTACCAGTTCAGACCAAAGTGTACAATTTGGCCCATATTGTACATACTCGTACGAGTTCGTACCTGTTTGTTCCATTTCAAACCATTTCGTGTGATTTCGTACCAGTTCGGACCAAATCGTACGACTTTGGCCCATTTGTACAAACTTGTACGGGTTCGTACCAGTTCGTACAATTTCGTACCTGTTTGTACCATTTCATACCATTTCGTATGATTTCGTACCAGTTCGGTCCAAATCGTTCGATTTGGCCCATATTGTATAAACTGGTACGATTTCGTACCATTTTTTCGAGTTCATACTAGTTCATACCATTTCGTACGATTTCGTACCTGTTCATACCATTTCGTGTGATTTCGTACGAGTTCGGACCAAAGTGTACAATTTGGCCCATATTGTACATACTCGTACGAGTTCGTACCTGTTTGTTCGATTTCATACCATTTCGTGTGATTTCGTACCAGTTCCGACCAAATCGTACGATTTGGCCCATATTGTACAAACTTGTACGGGTTCGTACCTGTTTGTACCATTTCATACCATTTCGTGTGATTTCGTACCAGGTCGGACCAAATCATACGATTTGGCCCATATTATATAAACTAGTACTATTCATACCTGTTCGTACGATTTCGTACCTGTTCGTACGATTTCGTACCTATTCGTACTAGTTTCGACCAAATCGTACAATTTGGCCCATATTGTACAAACTCGTACGAGTTCGTACCATTTTTTACGAGTTCGTACCAGTTCGTACGATTTCGTACCATTTCATACCATTTCGTATGATTTCGTACCAGTTCGGACCAAATCGTACGATTTGGCCCATATTGTAAAAACTGGTACGATTTCGTACCATTTTTTCGAGTTCATACTAGTTCATACCATTTCGTACGATTTCGTACCTGTTCATACTATTTCGTGTGATTTCGTACCAGTTCGGACCAAAGTGTACAATTTGGCCCATATTGTACATACTCGTACGAGTTCGTACCTGTTTGTTCCATTTCATACCATTTCGTGTGATTTCGTACCAGTTCGGACCAAATCGTACGATTTGGCCCATATTGTACAAACTTGTACGGGTTCGTACGATTTCGTACCTGTTTGTACCATTTCATACCATTTCGTGTGATTTCGTACCAGGTCGGACCAAATCGTACGTTTTGGCCCATATTGTATAAACTAGTACGATTTCGAACCATTTTTTCGAGTTCGTACTATTCATACCATTTCGTACGATTTCGTACCTGTTCGTACTAGTTTCGACCAAATCGTACAATTTGGCCCATATTGTACCAACTCGTACGAGTTCGTACCATTTTTTACGAGTTCGTACCAGTTCGTACAATTTCGTACCTGTTTGTACCTTTTCATACCATTTCGTATGATTTCGTACCAGTTCGAACCAAATCGTACGATTTGGCCCTTATTGTATAAACTGGTACGCTTTCGTACCACTTTTTCGAGTTCGTAGTAGTTCATACCACATCGTACCATTTTGTACCTATTCATACCATTTCGTGTGGTTTCCTACCAGTTCGGAACAAATTGTACGATTTGGCCCATATTGTACATACTCGTACGAGTTCGTACCATTTTTTCAAAGTTGTACCAGTTCGTACGATTTCGTACCTGTTTGTACCATTTCATACCATTTCGTGTGATTTCGTACCAGTTCGGACCAAATCGTACGATTTATCCCATATTGTATAAACTGGGACGATTTCGAACCATTTTTTTGAGTTCGTACTAGTTCATACCATTTTGTACGATTCCCTACCTGTTCGTACCAGTTCGGACCAAATCGTACTATTTGGCCCATATTGTACAAACTCGTACGAGTTCATACCATTTCGTACGATTTCGTACCTGTTCATACCATTTCGTTTGATTTCGTACCAGTTCGGACCAAATTGTACAATTTGGCCCATTTTGTACATACACGTACGAGTTAGTACGATTTCGTACCTGTTTATTCCATTTCTTACCATTTCGTGTGATTTGGTACCAGTTCGGATCAAATGGTACGATTTGGCCCATATTGTATAAACTGGTACGATTTCGTACCATTTTTTTGAGTTCTTACTAGTTCATACCATTTTGTACGATTTCGTACCAGTTCATACTATTTCGTGTGATTTCGTACCAGTTCAGACCAAAGTGTACAATTTGGCCCATATTGTACATACTCGTACGAGTTCGTACCTGTTTGTTCCATTTCAAACCATTTCGTGTGATTTCGTACCAGTTCGGACCAAATCGTACGATTTGGCCCATTTGTACAAACTTGTACGGGTTCGTACCAGTTCGTACAATTTCGTACCTGTTTGTACCATTTCATACCATTTCGTATGATTTCGTACCAGTTCGGTCCAAATCGTTCGATTTGGCCCATATTGTATAAACTGGTACGATTTCGTACCATTTTTTCGAGTTCATACTAGTTCATACCATTTCGTACGATTTCGTACCTGTTCATACCATTTCGTGTGATTTCGTACGAGTTCGGACCAAAGTGTACAATTTGGCCCATATTGTACATACTCGTACGAGTTCGTACCTGTTTGTTCGATTTCATACCATTTCGTGTGATTTCGTACCAGTTCCGACCAAATCGTACGATTTGGCCCATATTGTACAAACTTGTACGGGTTCGTACCTGTTTGTACCATTTCATACCATTTCGTGTGATTTCGTACCAGGTCGGACCAAATCATACGATTTGGCCCATATGATATAAACTAGTACTATTCATACCTGTCGTACGATTTCGTACCTGTTCGTACGATTTCGTACCTATTCGTACTAGTTTCGACCAAATCGTACAATTTGGCCCATATTGTACAAACTCGTACGAGTTCGTACCATTTTTTACGAGTTCGTACCAGTTCGTACGATTTCGTACCATTTCATACCATTTCGTATGATTTCGTACCAGTTCGGACCAAATCGTACGATTTGGCCCATATTGTAAAAACTGGTACGATTTCGTACCATTTTTTCGAGTTCATACTAGTTCATACCATTTCGTACGATTTCGTACCTGTTCATACTATTTCGTGTGATTTCGTACCAGTTCGGACCAAAGTGTACAATTTGGCCCATATTGTACATACTCGTACGAGTTCGTACCTGTTTGTTCCATTTCATACCATTTCGTGTGATTTCGTACCAGTTCGGACCAAATCGTACGATTTGGCCCATATTGTACAAACTTGTACGGGTTCGTACGATTTCGTACCTGTTTGTACCATTTCATACCATTTCGTGTGATTTCGTACCAGGTCGGACCAAATCGTACGTTTTGGCCCATATTGTATAAACTAGTACGATTTCGAACCATTTTTTCGAGTTCGTACTATTCATACCATTTCGTACGATTTCGTACCTGTTCGTACTAGTTTCGACCAAATCGTACAATTTGGCCCATATTGTACCAACTCGTACGAGTTCGTACCATTTTTTACGAGTTCGTACCAGTTCGTACAATTTCGTACCTGTTTGTACCTTTTCATACCATTTCGTATGATTTCGTACCAGTTCGAACCAAATCGTACGATTTGGCCCTTATTGTATAAACTGGTACGCTTTCGTACCACTTTTTCGAGTTCGTAGTAGTTCATACCACATCGTACCATTTTGTACCTATTCATACCATTTCGTGTGGTTTCCTACCAGTTCGGAACAAATTGTACGATTTGGCCCATATTGTACATACTCGTACGAGTTCGTACCATTTTTTCAAAGTTGTACCAGTTCGTACGATTTCGTACCTGTTTGTACCATTTCATACCATTTCGTGTGATTTCGTACCAGTTCGGACCAAATCGTACGATTTATCCCATATTGTATAAACTGGGACGATTTCGAACCATTTTTTTGAGTTCGTACTAGTTCATACCATTTTGTACGATTCCCTACCTGTTCGTACCAGTTCGGACCAAATCGTACTATTTGGCCCATATTGTACAAACTCGTACGAGTTCATACCATTTCGTACGATTTCGTACCTGTTCATACCATTTCGTTTGATTTCGTACCAGTTCGGACCAAATTGTACAATTTGGCCCATTTTGTACATACACGTACGAGTTAGTACGATTTCGTACCTGTTTATTCCATTTCTTACCATTTCGTGTGATTTGGTACCAGTTCGGATCAAATGGTACGATTTGGCCCATATTGTATAAACTGGTACGATTTCGTACCATTTTTTTGAGTTCTTACTAGTTCATACCATTTTGTACGATTTCGTACCAGTTCATACTATTTCGTGTGATTTCGTACCAGTTCAGACCAAAGTGTACAATTTGGCCCATATTGTACATACTCGTACGAGTTCGTACCTGTTTGTTCCATTTCAAACCATTTCGTGTGATTTCGTACCAGTTCGGACCAAATCGTACGATTTGGCCCATTTGTACAAACTTGTACGGGTTCGTACCAGTTCGTACAATTTCGTACCTGTTTGTACCATTTCATACCATTTCGTATGATTTCGTACCAGTTCGGTCCAAATCGTTCGATTTGGCCCATATTGTATAAACTGGTACGATTTCGTACCATTTTTTCGAGTTCATACTAGTTCATACCATTTCGTACGATTTCGTACCTGTTCATACCATTTCGTGTGATTTCGTACGAGTTCGGACCAAAGTGTACAATTTGGCCCATATTGTACATACTCGTACGAGTTCGTACCTGTTTGTTCGATTTCATACCATTTCGTGTGATTTCGTACCAGTTCCGACCAAATCGTACGATTTGGCCCATATTGTACAAACTTGTACGGGTTCGTACCTGTTTGTACCATTTCATACCATTTCGTGTGATTTCGTACCAGGTCGGACCAAATCATACGATTTGGCCCATATTATATAAACTAGTACTATTCATACCTGTTCGTACGATTTCGTACCTGTTCGTACGATTTCGTACCTATTCGTACTAGTTTCGACCAAATCGTACAATTTGGCCCATATTGTACAAACTCGTACGAGTTCGTACCATTTTTTATGAGTTCGTACCAGTTCGTACGATTTCGTACCATTTCATACCATTTCGTATGATTTCGTACCAGTTCGGACCAAATCGTACGATTTGGCCCATATTGTAAAAACTGGTACGATTTCGTACCATTTTTTCGAGTTCATACTAGTTCATACCATTTCGTACGATTTCGTACCTGTTCATACTATTTCGTGTGATTTCGTACCAGTTCGGACCAAAGTGTACAATTTGGCCCATATTGTACATACTCGTACGAGTTCGTACCTGTTTGTTCCATTTCATACCATTTCGTGTGATTTCGTACCAGTTCGGACCAAATCGTACGATTTGGCCCATATTGTACAAACTTGTACGGGTTCGTACGATTTCGTACCTGTTTGTACCATTTCATACCATTTCGTGTGATTTCGTACCAGGTCGGACCAAATCGTACGTTTTGGCCCATATTGTATAAACTAGTACGATTTCGAACCATTTTTTCGAGTTCGTACTATTCATACCATTTCGTACGATTTCGTACCTGTTCGTACTAGTTTCGACCAAATCGTACAATTTGGCCCATATTGTACCAACTCGTACGAGTTCGTACCATTTTTTACGAGTTCGTACCAGTTCGTACAATTTCGTACCTGTTTGTACCTTTTCATACCATTTCGTATGATTTCGTACCAGTTCGAACCAAATCGTACGATTTGGCCCTTATTGTATAAACTGGTACGCTTTCGTACCACTTTTTCGAGTTCGTAGTAGTTCATACCACATCGTACCATTTTGTACCTATTCATACCATTTCGTGTGGTTTCCTACCAGTTCGGAACAAATTGTACGATTTGGCCCATATTGTACATACTCGTACGAGTTCGTACCATTTTTTCAAAGTTGTACCAGTTCGTACGATTTCGTACCTGTTTGTACCATTTCATACCATTTCGTGTGATTTCGTACCAGTTCGGACCAAATCGTACGATTTATCCCATATTGTATAAACTGGGACGATTTCGAACCATTTTTTTGAGTTCGTACTAGTTCATACCATTTTGTACGATTCCCTACCTGTTCGTACCAGTTCGGACCAAATCGTACTATTTGGCCCATATTGTACAAACTCGTACGAGTTCATACCATTTCGTACGATTTTGTACCTGTTCATACCATTTCGTTTGATTTCGTACCAGTTCGGACCAAATTGTACAATTTGGCCCATTTTGTACATACACGTACGAGTTAGTACGATTTCGTACCTGTTTATTCCATTTCTTACCATTTCGTGTGATTTGGTACCAGTTCGGATCAAATGGTACGATTTGGCCCATATTGTATAAACTGGTACGATTTCGTACCATTTTTTTGAGTTCTTACTAGTTCATACCATTTTGTACGATTTCGTACCTGTTCATACTATTTCGTGTGATTTCGTACCAGTTCAGACCAAAGTGTACAATTTGGCCCATATTGTACATACTCGTACGAGTTCGTACCTGTTTGTTCCATTTCAAACCATTTCGTGTGATTTCGTACCAGTTCGGACCAAATCGTACGATTTGGCCCATTTGTACAAACTTGTACGGGTTCGTACCAGTTCGTACAATTTCGTACCTGTTTGTACCATTTCATACCATTTCGTATGATTTCGTACCAGTTCGGTCCAAATCGTTCGATTTGGCCCATATTGTATAAACTGGTACGATTTCGTACCATTTTTTCGAGTTCATACTAGTTCATACCATTTCGTACGATTTCGTACCTGTTCATACCATTTCGTGTGATTTCGTACGAGTTCGGACCAAAGTGTACAATTTGGCCCATATTGTACATACTCGTACGAGTTCGTACCTGTTTGTTCGATTTCATACCATTTCGTGTGATTTCGTACCAGTTCCGACCAAATCGTACGATTTGGCCCATATTGTACAAACTTGTACGGGTTCGTACCTGTTTGTACCATTTCATACCATTTCGTGTGATTTCGTACCAGGTCGGACCAAATCATACGATTTGGCCCATATTATAACTAGTACTATTCATACCTGTCGTACGATTCATACCTGTTCGTACGATTTCGTACCTATTCGTACTAGTTTCGACCAAATCGTACAATTTGGCCCATATTGTACAAACTCGTACGAGTTCGTACCATTTTTTATGAGTTCGTACCAGTTCGTACGATTTCGTACCATTTCATACCATTTCGTATGATTTCGTACCAGTTCGGACCAAATCGTACGATGTGGCCCATATTGTAAAAACTGGTACGATTTCGTACCATTTTTTCGAGTTCATACTAGTTCATACGATTTCGTACGATTTCGTACCTGTTCATACTATTTCGTGTGATTTCGTACCAGTTCGGACCAAAGTGTACAATTTGGCCCATATTGTACATACTCGTACGAGTTCGTACCTGTTTGTTCCATTTCATACCATTTCGTGTGATTTCGTACCAGTTCGGACCAAATCGTACGATTTGGCCCATATTGTACAAACTTGTACGGGTTCGTACGATTTCGTACCTGTTTGTACCATTTCGTGTGATTTCGTACCAGGTCGGACCAAATCGTACGTTTTGGCCCATATTGTATAAACTAGTACGATTTCGAACCATTTTTTCGAGTTCGTACTATTCATACCATTTCGTACGATTTCGTACCTGTTCGTACTAGTTTCGACCAAATCGTACAATTTGGCCCATATTGTACCAACTCGTACGAGTTCGTACCATTTTTTACGAGTTCGTACCAGTTCGTACAATTTCGTACCTGTTTGTACCTTTTCATACCATTTCGTATGATTTCGTACCAGTTCGAACCAAATCGTACGATTTGGCCCTTATTGTATAAACTGGTACGCTTTCGTACCACTTTTTCGAGTTCGTAGTAGTTCATACCACATCGTACCATTTTGTACCTATTCATACCATTTCGTGTGGTTTCCTACCAGTTCGGAACAAATTGTACGATTTGGCCCATATTGTACATACTCGTACGAGTTCGTACCATTTTTTCAAAGTTGTACCAGTTCGTACGATTTCGTACCTGTTTGTACCATTTCATACCATTTCGTGTGATTTCGTACCAGTTCGGACCAAATCGTACGATTTATCCCATATTGTATAAACTGGGACGATTTCGAACCATTTTTTTGAGTTCGTACTAGTTCATACCATTTTGTACGATTCCCTACCTGTTCGTACCAGTTCGGACCAAATCGTACTATTTGGCCCATATTGTACAAACTCGTACAAGTTCATACCATTTCGTACGATTTCGTACCTGTTCATACCATTTCGTGTGATTTCGTACCAGTTCGGACCAAATTGTACAATTTGGCCCATTTTGTACATACACGTACGAGTTAGTACGATTTCGTACCTGTTTATTCCATTTCTTACCATTTCGTGTGATTTGGTACCAGTTCGGATCAAATGGTACGATTTGGCCCATATTGTAAAAACTGGTACGATTTCGTACCATTTTTTTGAGTTCTTACTAGTTCATACCATTTTGTACGAATTCGTACCTGTTCATACTATTTCGTGTGATTTCGTACCAGTTCAGACCAAAGTGTACAATTTGGCCCATATTGTACATACTCGTACGAGTTCGTACCTGTTTGTTCCATTTCAAACCATTTCGTGTGATTTCGTACCAGTTCGGACCAAATCGTACGATTTGGCCCATTTGTACAAACTTGTACGGGTTCGTACCAGTTCGTACAATTTCGTACCTGTTTGTACCATTTCATACCATTTCGTACCAGTTCGGTCCAAATCGTTCGATTTGGCCCATATTGTATAAACTGGTACGATTTCGTACCATTTTTTCGAGTTCATACTAGTTCATACCATTTCGTACGATTTCGTACCTGTTCATACCATTTCGTGTGATTTCGTACGAGTTCGGACCAAAGTGTACAATTTGGCCCATATTGTACATACTCGTACGAGTTCGTACCTGTTTGTTCGATTTCATACCATTTCGTGTGATTTCGTACCAGTTCCGACCAAATCGTACGATTTGGCCCATATTGTACAAACTTGTACGGGTTCGTACCTGTTTGTACCATTTCATACCATTTCGTGTGATTTCGTACCAGGTCGGACCAAATCATACGATTTGGCCCATATTATATAAACTAGTACTATTCATACCTGTTCGTACGATTTCGTACCTGTTCGTACGATTTCGTACCTATTCGTACTAGTTTCGACCAAATCGTACAATTTGGCCCATATTGTACAAACTCGTACGAGTTCGTACCATTTTTTATGAGTTCGTACCAGTTCGTACGATTTCGTACCATTTCATACCATTTCGTATGATTTCGTACCAGTTCGGACCAAATCGTACGATTTGGCCCATATTGTAAAAACTGGTACGATTTCGTACCATTTTTTCGAGTTCATACTAGTTCATACCATTTCGTACGATTTCGTACCTGTTCATACTATTTCGTGTGATTTCGTACCAGTTCGGACCAAAGTGTACAATTTGGCCCATATTGTACATACTCGTACGAGTTCGTACCTGTTTGTTCCATTTCATACCATTTCGTGTGATTTCGTACCAGTTCGGACCAAATCGTACGATTTGGCCCATATTGTACAAACTTGTACGGGTTCGTACGATTTCGTACCTGTTTGTACCATTTCATACCATTTCGTGTGATTTCGTACCAGGTCGGACCAAATCGTACGTTTTGGCCCATATTGTATAAACTAGTACGATTTCGAACCATTTTTTCGAGTTCGTACTATTCATACCATTTCGTACGATTTCGTACCTGTTCGTACTAGTTTCGACCAAATCGTACAATTTGGCCCATATTGTACCAACTCGTACGAGTTCGTACCATTTTTTACGAGTTCGTACCAGTTCGTACAATTTCGTACCTGTTTGTACCTTTTCATACCATTTCGTATGATTTCGTACCAGTTCGAACCAAATCGTACAATTTGGCCCTTATTGTATAAACTGGTACGCTTTCGTACCACTTTTTTGAGTTCGTAGTAGTTCATACCACATCGTACCATTTTGTACCTATTCATACCATTTCGTGTGGTTTCCTACTAGTTCGGAACAAATTGTACGATTTGGCCCATATTGTACATACTCGTACGAGTTCGTACCATTTTTTCAAAGTTGTACCAGTTCGTACGATTTCGTACCTGTTTGTACCATTTCATACCATTTCGTGTGATTTCGTACCAGTTCGGACCAAATCGTACGATTTATCCCATATTGTATAACTTGGGACGATTTCGAACCATTTTTTTGAGTTCGTACTAGTTCATACCATTTTGTACGATTCCCTACCTGTTCGTACCAGTTCGGACCAAATCGTACTATTTGGCCCATATTGTACAAACTCGTACGAGTTCATACCATTTCGCACGATTTCGTACCTGTTCATACCATTTCGTTTGATTTCGTACCAGTTCGGACCAAATTGTACAATTTGGCCCATTTTGTACATACACGTACGAGTTAGTACGATTTCGTACCTGTTTATTCCATTTCTTACCATTTCGTGTGATTTGGTACCAGTTCGGATCAAATGGTACGATTTGGCCCATATTGTGAAAAACTGGTACGATTTCGTACCATTTTTTTGAGTTCTTACTAGTTCATACCATTTTGTACGATTTCGTACCTGTTCATACTATTTCGTGTGATTTCGTACCAGTTCAGACCAAAGTGTACAATTTGGCCCATATTGTACATACTCGTACGAGTTCGTACCTGTTTGTTCCATTTCAAACCATTTCGTGTGATTTCGTACCAGTTCGGACCAAATCGTACGATTTGGCCCATTTGTATAAACTTGTACGGGTTCGTACCAGTTCGTACAATTTCGTACCTGTTTGTACCATTTCATACCATTTCGTATGATTTCGTACCTGTTCGGTCCAAATCGTTCGATTTGGCCCATATTGTATAAACTGGTAGGATTTCGTACCATTTTTTCGAGTTCATACTAGTTCATACCATTTCGTACGATTTCGTACCTGTTCATACCATTTCGTGTGATTTCGTACGAGTTCGGACCAAAGTGTACAATTTGGCCCATATTGTACATACTCGTACGAGTTCGTACCTGTTTGTTCGAATTCATACCATTTCGTGTGATTTCGTACCAGTTCCGACCAAATCGTACGATTTGGCCCATATTGTACAAACTTGTACGGGTTCGTACCTGTTTGTACCATTTCATACCATTTCGTGTGATTTCGTACCAGGTCGGGCCAAATCATACGATTTGGCCCATATTATATAAACTAGTACTATTCATACCTGTTCGTCACGATTTCGTACCTGTTCGTACGATTTCGTACCTATTCGTACTAGTTTCGACCAAATCGTACAATTTGGCCCATATAGTACAAACTCGTACGAGTTCGTACCATTTTTTATGAGTTCGTACCAGTTCGTACGATTTCGTACCATTTCATACCATTTCGTATGATTTCGTACCAGTTCGGACCAAATCGTACGATTTGGCCCATATTGTAAAAACTGGTACGATTTCGTACCATTTTTTCGAGTTCATACTAGTTCATACCATTTCGTACGATTTCGTACCTGTTCATACTATTTCGTGTGATTTCGTACCAGTTCGGACCAAAGTGTACAATTTGGCCCATATTGTACATACTCGTACGAGTTCGTACCTGTTTGTACCATTTCGTACCATTTCGTGTGATTTCGCACCAGGTCGGACCAAATCGTACGTTTTGGCCCATATTGTATAAACTAGTACGATTTCGAACCATTTTTTCGAGTTCGTACTATTCATACCATTTCTTAGCATTCCGTACCTGTTCGTACTAGTTTCGACCAAATCGTACAATTTGGCCCATATTGTACCAACTCGTACGAGTTCGTACCATTTTTTACGAGTTCATACCAGTTCGTACAATTTCGTACCTGTTTGTACCTTTTCATACCATTTCGTATGATTTCGTACCAGTTCGAACCAAATCGTACGATTTGGCCCTTATTGTATAAACTGGTACGCTTTCGTACCACTTTTTCGAGTTCGTAGTAGTTCATACCACATCGTACCATTTTGTACCTATTCATACCATTTCGTGTGGTTTCCTACCAGTTCGGAACAAATTGTACGATTTGGCTCATATTGTACATACTCGTACGAGTTCGTACCTGTTTGTTCCATTTCATACCATTTTGTGTGATTTCGTACCAGTTCGGACCAAATCGTACGATTTGGCCCATTTGTATAAACTTGTACGGGTTCGTACCAGTTCGTACAATTTCGTACCTGTTTGTACCATTTCATACCATTTCGTATGATTTCGTACCAGTTCGGTCCAAATCGTTCGATTTGGCCCATATTGTATAAACTGGTAGGATTTCGTACCATTTTTTTGAGTTCATACTAGTTCGTACCATTTCGTACGATTTCGTACCTGTTCATACCATTTCGTGTGATTTCGTACGAGTTCGGACCAAAGTGTACAATTTGGCCCATATTGTACATACTCGTACGAGTTCGTACCTGTTTGTTCCATTTCAAACCATTTCGTGGGATTTCGTACCAGTTCGGACCAAATCGTACGATTTGGCCCATTTGTACAAACTTGTACGGGTTCGTACCAGTTCGTACAATTTTGTACCTGTTTGTACCATTTCGTATGATTTCGTACCAGTTCGGTCCAAATCGTTCGATTTGGCCCATATTATATAAACTGGTACGATTTCGTACCATTTTTTCGAGTTCACACTAGTTCATACCATTTCGTACGATTTCGTACCTGTTCATACCATTTCGTGTGATTTCGTACGAGTTCGGACCAAAGTGTACAATTTGGCCCATATTGTACATACTCGTACGAGTTCGTACCTGTTTGTTCGATTTCATACCATTTCGTGTGATTTCGTACCAGTTCCGACCAAATCGTACGATTTGGCCCATATTGTACAAACTTGTACGGGTTCGTACCTGTTTGTACCATTTCATACCATTTCGTGTGATTTCGTACCAGGTCGGACCAAATCATACGATTTGGCCCATATTATATAAACTAGTACTATTCATACCTGTTCGTACGATTTCGTACCTATTCGTACTAGTTTCGACCAAATCGTACAATTTGGCCCATATTGTACAAACTCGTACGAGTTCGTACCATTTTTTATGAGTTCGTACCAGTTCGTACGATTTCGTACCATTTCATACCATTTCGTATGATTTCGTACCAGTTCGGACCAAATCGTACGATTTGGCCCATATTGTAAAAACTGGTACGATTTCGTACCATTTTTTCGAGTTCATACTAGTTCATACGATTTCGTACGATTTCGTACCTGCTCATACTATTTCGTGTGATTTCGTACCAGTTCGGACCAAAGTGTACAATTTGGCCCATATTGTACATACTCGTACGAGTTCGTACCTGTTTGTTCCATTTCATACCATTTTGTGTGATTTCGTACCAGTTCGGACCAAATCGTACGATTTGGCCCATATTGTACAAACTTGTACGGGTTCGTACGATTTCGTACCTGTTTGTACCATTTCATACCATTTCGTGTGATTTCGTACCAGGTCGGACCAAATCGTACGTTTTGGCCCATATTGTATAAACTAGTACGATTTCGAACCATTTTTTCGAGTTCATACTATTCATACCATTTCGTACGATTTCGTACCTGTTCGTACTAGTTTCGACCAAATCGTACAATTTGGCCCATGTTGTACCAACTCGTACGAGTTCGTACAATTTTTTACGAGTTCGTACCAGTTCGTACAATTTCGTACCTGTTTGTACCTTTTCATACCATTTCATATGATTTCGTACCAGTTCGAACCAAATCGTACGATTTGGCCCTTAATGTATAAACTGGTACGCTTTCGTACCACTTTTTCGAGTTCGTAGTAGTTCATACCACAACGTACCATTTTGTACCTATTCATACCATTTCGTGTGGTTTCCTACCAGTTCGGAACAAATTGTACGATTTGGCCCATATTGTACATACTCGTACGAGTTCGTACCTGTTTGTTCCATTTCAAACCATTTCGTGTGATTTCGTACCAGTTCGGACCAAATCGTACGATTTGGCCCATTTGTATAAACTTGTACGGGTTCGTACCAGTTCGTACAATTTCGTACCTGTTTGTACCATTTCATACCATTTCGTATGATTTCGTACCAGTTCGGTCCAAATCGTTCGATTTGGCCCATATTGTATAAACTGGTAGGATTTCGTACCATTTTTTCGAGTTCATACTAGTTCATACCATTTCGTACGATTTCGTACCTGTTCATACCATTTCGTGTGATTTCGTACGAGTTCGGACCAAAGTGTACAATTTGGCCCATATTGTACATACTCGTACGAGTTCGAACCTGTTTGTTCCATTTCAAACCATTTCGTGTGATTTCGTACCAGTTCGGACCAAATCGTACGATTTGGCCCATTTGTACAAACTTGTACGGGTTCGTACCAGTTCGTACAATTTCGTACCTGTTTGTACCATTTCGTATGATTTCGTACCAGTTCGGTCCAAATCGTTCGATTTGGCCCATATTATATAAACTGGTACGATTTCGTACCATTTTTTCGAGTTCACACTAGTTCATACCATTTCGTACGATTTCGTACCTGTTCATACCATTTCGTGTGATTTCGTACGAGTTCGGACCAAAGTGTACAATTTGGCCCATATTGTACATACTCGTACGAGTTCGTACCTGTTTGTTCGATTTCATACCATTTCGTGTGATTTCGTACCAGTTCCGACCAAATCGTACGATTTGGCCCATATTGTACAAACTTGTACGGGTTCGTACCTGTGTGTACCATTTCATACCATTTCGTGTGATTTCGTACCAGGTCGGACCAAATCATACGATTTGGCCCATATTATATAAACTAGTACTATTCATACCTGTTCGTACGATTTCGTACCTATTCGTACTAGTTTCGACCAAATCGTACAATTTGGCCCATATTGTACCAACTCGTACGAGTTCGTACCATTTTTTATGAGTTCGTACCAGTTCGTACGATTTCGTACCATTTCATACCATTTTGTATGATTTCGTACCAGTTCGGACCAAATCGTACGATTTGGCCCATATTGTAAAAACTGGTACGATTTCGTACCATTTTTTCGAGTTCATACTAGTTCATACGATTTCGTACGATTTCGTACCTGCTCATACTATTTCGTGTGATTTCGTACCAGTTCGGACCAAAGTGTACAATTTGGCCCATATTGTACATACTCGTACGAGTTCGTACCTGTTTGTTCCATTTCATACCATTTTGTGTGATTTCGTACCAGTTCGGACCAAATCGTACGATTTGGCCCATATTGTACAAACTTGTACGGGTTCGTACGATTTCGTACCTGTTTGTACCATTTCATACCATTTCGTGTGATTTCGTACCAGGTCGGACCAAATCGTACGTTTTGGCCCATATTGTATAAACTAGTACGATTTCGAACCATTTTTTCGAGTTCATACTATTCATACCATTTCGTACGATTTCGTACCTGTTCGTACTAGTTTCGACCAAATCGTACAATTTGGCCCATAGTTGTACCAACTCGTACGAGTTCGTACCATTTTTTACGAGTTCGTACCAGTTCGTACAATTTCGTACCTGTTTGTACCTTTTCATACCATTTCGTATGATTTCGTACCAGTTCGAACCAAATCGTACGATTTGGCCCTTAATGTATAAACTGGTACGCTTTCGTACCACTTTTTCGAGTTCGTAGTAGTTCATACCACATCGTACCATTTTGTACCTATTCATACCATTTCGTGTAGTTCGGAACAAATTGTACGATTTGGCCCATATTGTACATACTCGTACGAGTTCGTACCATTTTTTCAAAGTTGTACCAGTTCGTACGATTTCGTACCTGTTTGTACCATTTCATACCATTTCGTGTGATTTCGTACCAGTTCGGACCAAATCGTACGATTTATCCCATATTGTATAAACTTGGACGATTTCGAACCATTTTTTTGAGTTCGTACTAGTTCATACCATTTTGTACGATTCCCTACCTGTTCGTACCAGTTCGGACCAAATCGTACTATTTGGCCCATATTGTACAAACTCGTACAAGTTCATACCATTTCGTACGATTTCGTACCTGTTCATACCATTTCGTGTGATTTCGTACCAGTTCGGACCAAATTGTACAATTTGGCCCATTTTGTACATACACGTACGAGTTAGTACGATTTCGTACCTGTTTACTCCATTTCTTACCATTTCGTGTGATTTGGTACCAGTTCGGATCAAATGGTACGATTTGGCCCATATTGTGAAAAACTGGTACGATTTCGTACCATTTTTTTGAGTTCTTACTAGTTCATACCATTTTGTACGAATTCGTACCTGTTCTTACTATTTCGTGTGATTTCGTACCAATTCAGACCAAAGTGTACAATTTGGCCCATATTGTACATACTCGTACGAGTTCGTACCTGTTTGTTCTCAATGTGGGGCATGGATGTCATCGGTCCTATTGAACCTAAAGCATCGAACGGTCATCGCTTCATCCTGGTTGCTATTGATTATTTCACCAAGTGGGTCGAAGCCGCTTCTTATACCAGTGTAACGAAATCTGTGGTGGTCAAGTTCATAAAAAGGGACCTAGTCTGCCGTTACGGCCTTCCAAATAAGATCATCACAGATAACGGGACCAACCTGAATAACAAAATGATGAAATAGTTGTGTGAGGACTTCAAAATTCAACATCATAACTCTTCTCTATACCGTCCAAAGATGAATGGGGCGGTCGAAGCGGCAAACAGGAATATAAAGAAGATTGTGCAAAAAAATGGTAGTGACATTCAAAGATTGGCATGAAATGCTTCCCTTCGCCCTGCACGGATACCGAACCTCAGTTCGCACGTCAATAGGGGCAACTCCGTTTTCGCTAGTATACGAAATGGAAGCAGTTCTTCCCATCGAAGTTGAAATACCCTCTCTGCGAGTGCTAATGGAAACAAAATTAGAAGAATTGGAGGGTTGGGCTTCACTCTCCTCTTCCTTTCTCTTCTTCTTTCCTCTTCTTCTTTCTCCTTTCCTTCTCTTCTTTTCTTTCTCTTTTCTTTTTCTGTTTCTTTTTCTCTTCTGCGCTTTCTTTCTTTTTTTTCCTTTCTTTCCTTTCTTTTTCTTTTAATTAACACACACACACATATTTATTTAATTAATAAATAAGTGGTGGCGTGGTCCAATTACCATATTGACCCAAATTCCTTATTTCGATTCCAAAACTTCCTTGGTCCGTATTATTCGGTCAACGACCCTGTGACAGCCAATAATTAATTTTAGCACTCAATAATTTTACCAATTAAGTACCAAATTAATTCAATTGGGTTTACATCCAAATAATTCGATTAATAATTTTGAGGATGTTACATTCTCCCCAACTTGAAAGAATTTTGTCCTCAAAATTAGACACAACATACCTCAAGAGAACAAATACGGATACCGAGTCCGCATATCGTCCTCCAACTCCCAAGTAGCTTCCTCGGCGGAAAAACCATCCCATACCACCTTGACAATGGGAATTGACTTTGTCCGTAGCGTCCTCTCGCCACGTTCCATGATGTAATCCGAATTAGGTTGGAAGGACAAGTCCGGTCGAAGATCAATCGTTTCAAAATCTAGCGGTTGACTTGGATCGGGAATGTACTTCTGCAGCTGAGACACATGGAATACATCATGCAAATTTGACAATGGAGGAGGCAAGGCGATGCGGTATGCAAGAGGCCCAACTCGCTCGATAATTTGGAAGGGTCCAATATACGAGGACTGAGTTTCTTCACCCGTAATGCTACCTGTGCCAATTGTTGGTGATAATCTCAAAAACACATGATCACCTGACTCAAACTCTAACGGCCTTCTCCTTTTGTCGGCATAACTCTTTTGCCTACTTTGAGCGGCTTTCATTCTTTCCCTGATCTGGCGGATCTTTTCAGTAGTGTCTTGAATCACCTCGGGTCCTAACAATCGGTTCTCACCGACTTCCCACCAACACAATGGAGTTCTACATTTCCTACCATACAAGGCTTCAAAAGTGCCATTCCGATACTGGAATGATAACTGTTGTTATATGAGAATTCAACCATGGAAGATGATCCTCCCATTTCTTCCGTTATCAAGTACCGAAGCCCTAAGCATATCCTCTAATGTCTGGATA
>CM076854.1:57478481-57500890 GCA_039519185.1 Astragalus membranaceus | reverse complement strand
CCATTTCATACCATTTCGTACCAGTTCGGACCAAAGCATTCGATTTGGCCCATATTGTACAAACTCGTACAAGTTCGTACCAGTTCGTACGATTTCGTCCCAGTTTGTACCATTTCATACCATTTCGTGTGGTTTCGTACCAGTTTGGGCCAAATCGTACTATTTCGCCCATATTGTACAAACTCGTACGAGTTCATACTAGTTCGTACGTTTTGGCCCATATTGTATAAACTGGTACGATTTCGTACCATTTTTTCGAGTTCGTACTAGTTCATACCATTTCGTACGATTTCGTACCTATTAATACCATTTCGTGGGATTTCGTACCAGTTCGGACCAAATCGTACGATTTGGTCCATATTGTACATACTCGGACGAGTTCGTATCTGTTTGTTCCATTTCATACCATTTCGTGTGATTCGTACCAGTTCGGACCAATCATACGATTTGGCCCATATTGTATAAATTGGTACGAGTTCGTGCCATTTTTTCGAGTTCGTACCTGTTTGTACCATTTCATTCGTATGATTTCGTACCAGTTCGGACCAAATCATACGATTTGGCCCATATTGTATAACTAGTACGATTCGTAGCATTTTTTCGAGTTCGTACTAGTTCATACATTTCGTACGATTTCGTACCTATTAATACCATTTCGTGGGATTTCGTACCAGTTCGGACCAAATCGTACGATTTGGTCCATATTGTACATACTGGTACGAGTTCGTATCTGTTTGTTCCATTTCATACCATTTCGTGTGATTTCGTACCAGGTTCAGACCAAATCTACGATTTGGCCCATATTGTATAAATTGGTACGAGTTCGTGCCATTTTTTCGAGTTCGTACCTGTTTGTACCATTTCATACCATTTCCTATGATTTCGTACCAGTTCGGACCTAATCGTACGATTTGGCCCATATTGTATTAACTAGTACGATTTCGTAGCATTTTTTCGGGTTCGTACTAGTTCATACTATTTTGTACGATTTCGTACCTGTTAATACCATTTCGTGGGATTTCGTACCCGTTCGGACTAAATCGTACGATTTGGCCCATTTTGTATAAACTGGTACGAGTTCGTACCTGTTTGTTCCATTTCATACCATTTCGTGTGATTTCGTACCAGGTCAGACCAAATTCGTACGATTTGGGCATATTGTATAAACTAGTACGATTTCGAACCATTTTTTGAGTTCGTACTATTCATACCATTTCGTACGATTTCGTACCTGTTTGTACTAGTTTCGACCAAATCATACAATATGGCCCATATTGTACCAGCTCGTACGATTTCGCACCATTTTTTACGAGTTCGTACCTGTTTGTTCAATATCGTACCTGTTTGTACCATTTCATACCATTTCGAACCAGTTTGGACCAAAGCATTCGATTTGGCCCATATTGTACAAACTCATACAAGTTCGTACCAGTTCGTACGATTTCGTCCCAGTTTGTACCATTTCATACCATTTCGTGTGGTTTCGTACCAGTTTGGGCCAAATCGTACTATTTCGCCCATATTGTACAAACTCGTACGAGTTCATACTAGTTCGTACGTTTTGGCCCATATTGTATAAACTGGTACGATTTCGTACCATTTTTTCGAGTTCGTACTAGTTCATACCATTTCGTACGATTTCGTACCTATTAATACCATTTCGTGGGATTTCGTACCAGTTCGGACCAAATCGTACGATTTGGTCCATATTGTACATACTCGGACGAGTTCGTATCTGTTTGTTCCATTTCATACCATTTCGTGTGAATTCGTACCAGTTCGGACCAGATCATACGATTTGGCCCATATTGTATAAATTGGTACGAGTTCGTGCCATTTTTTCGAGTTCGTACCTGTTTGTACCATTTCATACTATTTCGTATGATTTCGTACCAGTTCGGACCTAATCATACGATTTGGCCCATATTGTATTAACTAGTACGATTTCGTAGCATTTTTTCGAGTTCGTACTAGTTCATACTATTTTGTACGATTTCGTACCTGTTAATACCATTTCGTGGGATTTCGTACCAGTTCGGACTAAATCGTACGATTTGGCCCATTTTGTATAAACTGGTACGAGTTCGTACCTGTTTGTTCCATTTCATACCATTTCGTGTGATTTCGTACCAGGTCAGACCAAATCGTACGATTTGGCCCATATTGTATAAACTAGTACGATTTCGAACCATTTTTTCGAGTTCGTACTATTCATACCATTTCGTACGATTTCGTACCTGTTTGTACTAGTTTCGACCAAATCATACAATATGGCCCATATTGTACCAGCTCGTACGAGTTCGCACCATTTTTTACGAGTTCGTACCAGTTCGTTCAATTTCGTACCTGTTTGTACCATTTCATACCATTTCGTACCAGTTCGGACCAAAGCATTCGATTTGGCCCATATTGTACAAACTCGTACAAGTTCGTACCAGTTCGTACGATTTCGTCCCAGTTTGTACCATTTCATACCATTTCGTGTGGTTTCGTACCAGTTTGGGCCAAATCGTACTATTTCGCCCATATTGTACAAACTCGTACGAGTTCATACTAGTTCGTACGTTTTGGCCCATATTGTATAAACTGGTACGATTTCGTACCATTTTTTCGAGTTCGTACTAGTTCATACCATTTCGTACGATTTCGTACCTATTAATACCATTTCGTGGGATTTCGTACCAGTTCGGACCAAATCGTACGATTTGGTCCATATTGTACATACTCGGACGAGTTCATATCTGTTTCTTCCATTTCATACCATTTCGTGTGATTTCGTACCAGTTCGGACCAAATCATACGATTTGGCCCATATTGTATAAATTGGTACGAGTTCGTGCCATTTTTTCGAGTTCGTACCTGTTTGTACCATTTCATGTCGTATGATTTCGTACCAGTTCGGACCAAATCATACGATTTGACCCATATTGTATTAACTAGTACGATTTCGTAGCATTTTTTCGAGTTCGTACTAGTTCATACTATTTTGTACGATTTCGTACCTGTTAATACCATTTCGTGGGATTTCGTACCAGTTCGGACTAAATCGTACGATTTGGCCCATTTTGTATAAACTGGTACGAGTTCGTACCTGTTTGTTCCATTTCATACCATTTCGTGTGATTTCGTACCAGGTCAGACCAAATCGTACGATTTGGCCCATATTGTATAAACTAGTACGATTTCGAACCATTTTTTCAAGTTCGTACTATTCATACCATTTCGTACGATTTCGTACCTGTTTGTACTAGTTTCGACCAAATCATACAATATGGCCCATATTGTACCAGCTCGTACGAGTTCGCACCATTTTTTACGAGTTCGTACCAGTTCGTACAATTTCGTACCTGTTTGTACCATTTCATACCATTTCGTACCAGTTCGGACCAAAGCATTCGATTTGGCCCATATTGTACAAACTCATACAAGTTCGTACCACTTCGTACGATTTCGTCCCAGTTTGTACCATTTCATACCATTTCGTGTGGTTTCGTACCAGTTTGGGCCAAATCGTACTAATTCGCCCATATTGTACAAACTCGTACGAGTTCATACTAGTTCGTACGTTTTGGCCCATATTGTATAAACTGGTACGATTTCGTACCATTTTTTCGAGTTCGTACTAGTTCATACCATTTCGTACGATTTCGTACCTATTAATACCATTTCGTGGGATTTCGTACCAGTTCGGACCAAATCGTACGATTTGGTCCATATTGTACATACTCGGACGAGTTCGTATCTGTTTATTCCATTTCATACCATTTCGTGTGATTTCGTACCAGTTCGGACCAAATCATACGATTTGGCCCATATTGTATAAATTGGTACGAGTTCGTGCCATTTTTTCGAGTTCGTACCTGTTTGTACCATTTCATACCATTTCGTATGATTTCGTACCAGTTCGGACCAAATCATACGATTTGGCCCATATTGTATTAACTAGTACGATTTCGTAGCATTTTTTCGAGTTCGTACTAGTTCATACTATTTTCGTACGATTTCGTACCTGTTAATACCATTTCGTGGGATTTCGTACCAGTTCGGACCAAATCGTACGATTTGGCCCATTTTGTATAAACTGGTACGAGTTCGTACCTGTTTGTTCCATTTCATACCATTTCGTGTGATTTCGTACCAGGTCAGACCAAATCGTACGATTTGGCCCATATTGTATAAACTAGTACGATTTCGAACCATTTTTTCGAGTTCGTACTATTCATACCATTTCGTACGATTTCGTACCTGTTTGTACTAGTTTCGACCAAATCATACAATATGGCCCATATTGTACCAGCTCGTACGAGTTCGCACCATTTTTTACGAGTTCGTACCAGTTCGTACAATTTCGTACCTGTTTGTACCATTTCATACCATTTCGTACCAGTTCGGACCAAAGCATTCGATTTGGCCCATATTGTACAAACTCGTACAAGTTCGTACCAGTTCGTACGATTTCGTCCCAGTTTGTACCATTTCATACCATTTCGTGTGGTTTCGTACCAGTTTGGGCCAAATCGTACTATTTCGCCCATATTGTACAAACTCGTACGAGTTCATACTAGTTCGTACGTTTTGGCCCATATTGTATAAACTGGTACGATTTCGTACCATTTTTTCGAGTTCGTACTAGTTCATACCATTTCGTACGATTTCGTACCTATTAATACCATTTCGTGGGATTTCGTACCAGTTCGGACCAAATCGTACGATTTGGTCCATATTGTACATACTCGGACGAGTTCGTATCTGTTTGTTCCATTTCATACCATTTCGTGTGATTTCGTACCAGTTCGGACCAAATCATACGATTTGGCCCATATTGTATAAATTGGTACGAGTTCGTGCCATTTTTTCGAGTTCGTACCTGTTTGTACCATTTCATACCATTTCGTATGATTTCGTACCAGTTCGGACCAAATCATACGATTTGGCCCATATTGTATTAACTAGTACGATTTCGTAGCATTTTTTCGAGTTCGTACTAGTTCATACTATTTCGTACGATTTCGTACCTGTTAATACCATTTCGTGGGATTTCGTACCAGTTCGGACCAAATCGTACGATTTGGCCCATTTTGTATAAACTGGTACGAGTTCGTACCTGTTTGTTCCATTTCATACCATTTCGTGTGATTTCGTACCAGGTCAGACCAAATCGTACGATTTGGCCCATATTGTATAAACTAGTACGATTTCGAACCATTTTTTCGAGTTCGTACTATTCATACCATTTCGTACGATTTCGTACCTGTTTGTACTAGTTTCGACCAAATCATACAATATGGCCCATATTGTACCAGCTCGTACGAGTTCGCACCATTTTTTACGAGTTCGTACCAGTTCGTCAATTTCGTACCTGTTTGTACCATTTCATACCATTTCGTACCAGTTCGGACCAAAGCATTCGATTTGGCCCATATTGTACAAACTCGTACAAGTTCGTACCAGTTCGTACGATTTCGTCCCAGTTTGTACCATTTCATACCATTTCGTGTGGTTTCGTACCAGTTTGGGCCAAATCGTACTATTTCGCCCATATTGTACAAACTCGTACGAGTTCATACTAGTTCGTACGTTTTGGCCCATATTGTATAAACTGGTACGATTTCGTACCATTTTTTCGAGTTCGTACTAGTTCATACCATTTCGTACGATTTCGTACCTATTAATACCATTTCGTGGGATTTCGTACCAGTTCGGACCAAATCGTACGATTTGGTCCATATTGTACATACTCGGACGAGTTCGTATCTGTTTGTTCCATTTCATACCATTTCGTGTGATTTCGTACCAGTTCGGACCAAATCATACGATTTGGCCCATATTGTATAAATTGGTACGAGTTCGTGCCATTTTTTCGAGTTCGTACCTGTTTGTACCATTTCATACCATTTCGTATGATTTCGTACCAGTTCGGACCAAATCATACGATTTGGCCCATATTGTATTAACTAGTACGATTTCGTACCATTTTTTCGAGTTCGTACTAGTTCATACTATTTCGTACGATTTCGTACCTGTTAATACCATTTCGTGGGATTTCGTACCAGTTCGGACCAAATCGTACGATTTGGCCCATTTTGTATAAACTGGTACGAGTTCGTACCTGTTTGTTCCATTTCATACCATTTCGTGTGATTTCGTACCAGGTCAGACCAAATCGTACGATTTGGCCCATATTGTATAAACTAGTACGATTTCGAACCATTTTTTCGAGTTCGTACTATTCATACCATTTCGTACGATTTCGTACCTGTTTGTACTAGTTTCGACCAAATCATACAATATGGCCCATATTGTACCAGCTCGTACGAGTTCGCACCATTTTTTACGAGTTCGTACCAGTTCGTACAATTTCGTACCTGTTTGTACCATTTCATACCATTTCGTACCAGTTCGGACCAAAGCATTCGATTTGGCCCATATTGTACAAACTCGTACAAGTTCTTACCAGTTCGTACGATTTCGTCCCAATTTGTACCATTTCATACCATTTCGTGTGGTTTCGTACCAGTTTGGGCCAAATCGTACTATTTCGCCCATATTGTACAAACTAGTACGAGTTCATACTAGTTCGTACGTTTTGGCCCATATTGTATAAACTGGTACGATTTCGTACCATTTTTTCGAGTTCGTACTAGTTCATACCATTTCGTACGATATCGTACCTATTAATACCATTTCGTGGGATTTCGTACCAGTCCCTCCCTATCGTACGATTTGGCCCATATTGTGCATACTCGGACGAGTTCGTACCTGTTTGTTCCATTTCATACCATTTCGTGTGATTTCGTACCAGTTCGGACCAAATCATACGATTTGGCCCATTTTGTATAAATTGGTACGAGTTCGTGCCATTTTTTCGAGTTCGTACCTGTTTGTACCATTTCATACCATTTCGTATGATTTCGTACCAGTTCGGACCAAATCATACGATTTGGCCCATATTGTATTAACTAGTACGATTTCGTACCATTTTTTCGAGTTCGTACTAGTTCATACTATTTCGTACGATTTCGTACCTGTTAATACCATTTCGTGGGATTTCGTACCAGTTCGGACCAAATCGTACGATTTGGCCCATTTTGTATAAACTGGTACGAGTTCGTACCTGTTTGTTCCATTTCATACCATTTCGTGTGATTTCGTACCAGGTCAGACCAAATCGTACGATTTGGCCCATATTGTATAAACTAGTACGATTTCGAACCATTTTTTCGAGTTCGTACTATTCATACCATTTCGTACGATTTCGTACCTGTTTGTACTAGTTTCGACCAAATCATACAATATGGCCCATATTGTACCAGCTCGTACGAGTTCGCACCATTTTTTACGAGTTCGTACCAGTTCGTACAATTTCGTACCTGTTTGTACCATTTCATACCATTTCGTACCAGTTCGGACCAAAGCATTCGATTTGGCCCATATTGTACAAACTCGTACAAGTTCGTACCAGTTCGTACGATTTCGTCCCAGTTTGTACCATTTCATACCATTTCGTGTGGTTTCGTACCAGTTTGGGCCAAATCGTACTATTTCGCCCATATTGTACAAACTCGTACGAGTTCATACTAGTTCGTACGTTTTGGCCCATATTGTATAAACTGGTACGATTTCGTACCATTTTTTCGAGTTCGTACTAGTTCATACCATTTCGTACGATTTCGTACCTATTAATACCATTTCGTGGGATTTCGTACCAGTTCGGACCAAATCGTACGATTTGGTCCATATTGTACATACTCGGACGAGTTCGTATCTGTTTGTTCCATTTCATACCATTTCGTGTGATTTCGTACCAGTTCGGACCAAATCATACGATTTGGCCCATATTGTATAAATTGGTACGAGTTCGTGCCATTTTTTCGAGTTCGTACCTGTTTGTACCATTTCATACCATTTCGTATGATTTCGTACCAGTTCGGACCAAATCATACGATTTGGCCCATATTGTATTAACTAGTACGATTTCGTACCATTTTTTCGAGTTCGTACTAGTTCATACTATTTCGTACGATTTCGTACCTGTTAATACCATTTCGTGGGATTTCGTACCAGTTCGGACCAAATCGTACGATTTGGCCCATTTTGTATAAACTGGTACGAGTTCGTACCTGTTTGTTCCATTTCATACCATTTCGTGTGATTTCGTACCAGGTCAGACCAAATCGTACGATTTGGCCCATATTGTATAAACTAGTACGATTTCGAACCATTTTTTCGAGTTCGTACTATTCATACCATTTCGTACGATTTCGTACCTGTTTGTACTAGTTTCGACCAAATCATACAATATGGCCCATATTGTACCAGCTCGTACGAGTTCGCACCATTTTTTACGAGTTCGTACCAGTTCGTACAATTTCGTACCTGTTTGTACCATTTCATACCATTTCGTACCAGTTCGGACCAAAGCATTCGATTTGGCCCATATTGTACAAACTCGTACAAGTTCGTACCAGTTCGTACGATTTCGTCCCAGTTTGTACCATTTCATACCATTTCGTGTGGTTTCGTACCAGTTTGGGCCAAATCGTACTATTTCGCCCATATTGTACAAACTCGTACGAGTTCATACTAGTTCGTACGTTTTGGCCCATATTGTATAAACTGGTACGATTTCGTACCATTTTTTCGAGTTCGTACTAGTTCATACCATTTCGTACGATTTCGTACCTATTAATACCATTTCGTGGGATTTCGTACCAGTTCGGACCAAATCGTACGATTTGGTCCATATTGTACATACTCGGACGAGTTCGTATCTGTTTGTTCCATTTCATACCATTTCGTGTGATTTCGTACCAGTTCGGACCAAATCATACGATTTGGCCCATATTGTATAAATTGGTACGAGTTCGTGCCATTTTTTCGAGTTCGTACCTGTTTGTACCATTTCATACCATTTCGTATGATTTCGTACCAGTTCGGACCAAATCATACGATTTGGCCCATATTGTATTAACTAGTACGATTTCGTACCATTTTTTCGAGTTCGTACTAGTTCATACTATTTCGTACGATTTCGTACCTGTTAATACCATTTCGTGGGATTTCGTACCAGTTCGGACCAAATCGTACGATTTGGCCCATTTTGTATAAACTGGTACGAGTTCGTACCTGTTTGTTCCATTTCATACCATTTCGTGTGATTTCGTACCAGGTCAGACCAAATCGTACGATTTGGCCCATATTGTATAAACTAGTACGATTTCGAACCATTTTTTCGAGTTCGTACTATTCATACCATTTCGTACGATTTCGTACCTGTTTGTACTAGTTTCGACCAAATCATACAATATGGCCCATATTGTACCAGCTCGTACGAGTTCGCACCATTTTTTACGAGTTCGTACCAGTTCGTCAATTTCGTACCTGTTTGTACCATTTCATACCATTTCGTACCAGTTCGGACCAAAGCATTCGATTTGGCCCATATTGTACAAACTCGTACAAGTTCGTACCAGTTCGTACGATTTCGTCCCAGTTTGTACCATTTCATACCATTTCGTGTGGTTTCGTACCAGTTTGGGCCAAATCGTACTATTTCGCCCATATTGTACAAACTCGTACGAGTTCATACTAGTTCGTACGTTTTGGCCCATATTGTATAAACTGGTACGATTTCGTACCATTTTTTCGAGTTCGTACTAGTTCATACCATTTCGTACGATTTCGTACCTATTAATACCATTTCGTGGGATTTCGTACCAGTTCGGACCAAATCGTACGATTTGGTCCATATTGTACATACTCGGACGAGTTCGTATCTGTTTGTTCCATTTCATACCATTTCGTGTGATTTCGTACCAGTTCGGACCAAATCATACGATTTGGCCCATATTGTATAAATTGGTACGAGTTCGTGCCATTTTTTCGAGTTCGTACCTGTTTGTACCATTTCATACCATTTCGTATGATTTCGTACCAGTTCGGACCAAATCATACGATTTGGCCCATATTGTATTAACTAGTACGATTTCGTACCATTTTTTCGAGTTCGTACTAGTTCATACTATTTCGTACGATTTCGTACCTGTTAATACCATTTCGTGGGATTTCGTACCAGTTCGGACCAAATCGTACGATTTGGCCCATTTTGTATAAACTGGTACGAGTTCGTACCTGTTTGTTCCATTTCATACCATTTCGTGTGATTTCGTACCAGGTCAGACCAAATCGTACGATTTGGCCCATATTGTATAAACTAGTACGATTTCGAACCATTTTTTCGAGTTCGTACTATTCATACCATTTCGTACGATTTCGTACCTGTTTGTACTAGTTTCGACCAAATCATACAATATGGCCCATATTGTACCAGCTCGTACGAGTTCGCACCATTTTTTACGAGTTCGTACCAGTTCGTACAATTTCGTACCTGTTTGTACCATTTCATACCATTTCGTACCAGTTCGGACCAAAGCATTCGATTTGGCCCATATTGTACAAACTCGTACAAGTTCGTACCAGTTCGTACGATTTCGTCCCAGTTTGTACCATTTCATACCATTTCGTGTGGTTTCGTACCAGTTTGGGCCAAATCGTACTATTTCGCCCATATTGTACAAACTCGTACGAGTTCATACTAGTTCGTACGTTTTGGCCCATATTGTATAAACTGGTACGATTTCGTACCATTTTTTCGAGTTCGTACTAGTTCATACCATTTCGTACGATTTCGTACCTATTAATACCATTTCGTGGGATTTCGTACCAGTTCGGACCAAATCGTACGATTTGGTCCATATTGTACATACTCGGACGAGTTCGTATCTGTTTGTTCCATTTCATACCATTTCGTGTGATTTCGTACCAGTTCGGACCAAATCATACGATTTGGCCCATATTGTATAAATTGGTACGAGTTCGTGCCATTTTTTCGAGTTCGTACCTGTTTGTACCATTTCATACCATTTCGTATGATTTCGTACCAGTTCGGACCAAATCATACGATTTGGCCCATATTGTATTAACTAGTACGATTTCGTACCATTTTTTCGAGTTCGTACTAGTTCATACTATTTCGTACGATTTCGTACCTGTTAATACCATTTCGTGGGATTTCGTACCAGTTCGGACCAAATCGTACGATTTGGCCCATTTTGTATAAACTGGTACGAGTTCGTACCTGTTTGTTCCATTTCATACCATTTCGTGTGATTTCGTACCAGGTCAGACCAAATCGTACGATTTGGCCCATATTGTATAAACTAGTACGATTTCGAACCATTTTTTCGAGTTCGTACTATTCATACCATTTCGTACGATTTCGTACCTGTTTGTACTAGTTTCGACCAAATCATACAATATGGCCCATATTGTACCAGCTCGTACGAGTTCGCACCATTTTTACGAGTTCGTACCAGTTCGTACAATTTCGTACCTGTTTGTACCATTTCATACCATTTCGTACCAGTTCGGACCAAAGCATTCGATTTGGCCCATATTGTACAAACTCGTACAAGTTCGTACCAGTTCGTACGATTTCGTCCCAGTTTGTACCATTTCATACCATTTCGTGTGGTTTCGTACCAGTTTGGGCCAAATCGTACTATTTCGCCCATATTGTACAAACTCGTACGAGTTCATACTAGTTCGTACGTTTTGGCCCATATTGTATAAACTGGTACGATTTCGTACCATTTTTTCGAGTTCGTACTAGTTCATACCATTTCGTACGATTTCGTACCTATTAATACCATTTCGTGGGATTTCGTACCAGTTCGGACCAAATCGTACGATTTGGTCCATATTGTACATACTCGGACGAGTTCGTATCTGTTTGTTCCATTTCATACCATTTCGTGTGAATTCGTACCAGTTCGGACCAGATCATACGATTTGGCCCATATTGTATAAATTGGTACGAGTTCGTGCCATTTTTTCGAGTTCGTACCTGTTTGTACCATTTCATACCATTTCGTATGATTTCGTACCAGTTCGGACCAAATCATACGATTTGGCCCATATTGTATTAACTAGTACGATTTCGTAGCATTTTTTCGAGTTCGTACTAGTTCATACTATTTTGTACGATTTCGTACCTGTTAATACCATTTCGTGGGATTTCGTACCAGTTCGGACCAAATCGTACGATTTGGCCCATTTTGTATAAACTGGTACGAGTTCGTACCTGTTTGTTCCATTTCATACCATTTCGTGTGATTTCGTACCAGGTCAGACCAAATCGTACGATTTGGCCCATATTGTATAAACTAGTACGATTTCGAACCATTTTTTCGAGTTCGTACTATTCATACCATTTCGTACGATTTCGTACCTGTTTGTACTAGTTTCGACCAAATCATACAATATGGCCCATATTGTACCAGCTCGTACGAGTTCGCACCATTTTTTACGAGTTCGTACCAGTTCGTACAATTTCGTACCTGTTTGTACCATTTCATACCATTTCGTACCAGTTCGGACCAAAGCATTCGATTTGGCCCATATTGTACAAACTCGTACAAGTTCGTACCAGTTCGTACGATTTCGTCCCAGTTTGTACCATTTCATACCATTTCGTGTGGTTTCGTACCAGTTTGGGCCAAATCGTACTATTTCGCCCATATTGTACAAACTCGTACGAGTTCATACTAGTTCGTACGTTTTGGCCCATATTGTATAAACTGGTACGATTTCGTACCATTTTTTCGAGTTCGTACTAGTTCATACCATTTCGTACGATTTCGTACCTATTAATACCATTTCGTGGGATTTCGTACCAGTTCGGACCAAATCGTACGATTTGGTCCATATTGTACATACTCGGACGAGTTCGTATCTGTTTGTTCCATTTCATACCATTTCGTGTGATTTCGTACCAGTTCGGACCAAATCATACGATTTGGCCCATATTGTATAAATTGGTACGAGTTCGTGCCATTTTTTCGAGTTCGTACCTGTTTGTACCATTTCATACCATTTCGTATGATTTCGTACCAGTTCGGACCAAATCATACGATTTGGCCCATATTGTATTAACTAGTACGATTTCGTACCATTTTTTCGAGTTCGTACTAGTTCATACTATTTCGTACGATTTCGTACCTGTTAATACCATTTCGTGGGATTTCGTACCAGTTCGGACCAAATCGTACGATTTGGCCCATTTTGTATAAACTGGTACGAGTTCGTACCTGTTTGTTCCATTTCATACCATTTCGTGTGATTTCGTACCAGGTCAGACCAAATCGTACGATTTGGCCCATATTGTATAAACTAGTACGATTTCGAACCATTTTTTCGAGTTCGTACTATTCATACCATTTCGTACGATTTCGTACCTGTTTGTACTAGTTTCGACCAAATCATACAATATGGCCCATATTGTACCAGCTCGTACGAGTTCGCACCATTTTTTACGAGTTCGTACCAGTTCGTACAATTTCGTACCTGTTTGTACCATTTCATACCATTTCGTACCAGTTCGGACCAAAGCATTCGATTTGGCCCATATTGTACAAACTCGTACAAGTTCGTACCAGTTCGTACGATTTCGTCCCAGTTTGTACCATTTCATACCATTTCGTGTGGTTTCGTACCAGTTTGGGCCAAATCGTACTATTTCGCCCATATTGTACAAACTCGTACGAGTTCATACTAGTTCGTACGTTTTGGCCCATATTGTATAAACTGGTACGATTTCGTACCATTTTTTCGAGTTCGTACTAGTTCATACCATTTCGTACGATTTCGTACCTATTAATACCATTTCGTGGGATTTCGTACCAGTTCGGACCAAATCGTACGATTTGGTCCATATTGTACATACTCGGACGAGTTCGTATCTGTTTGTTCCATTTCATACCATTTCGTGTGATTTCGTACCAGTTCGGACCAAATCATACGATTTGGCCCATATTGTATAAATTGGTACGAGTTCGTGCCATTTTTTCGAGTTCGTACCTGTTTGTACCATTTCATACCATTTCGTATGATTTCGTACCAGTTCGGACCAAATCATACGATTTGGCCCATATTGTATTAACTAGTACGATTTCGTACCATTTTTTCGAGTTCGTACTAGTTCATACTATTTCGTACGATTTCGTACCTGTTAATACCATTTCGTGGGATTTCGTACCAGTTCGGACCAAATCGTACGATTTGGCCCATTTTGTATAAACTGGTACGAGTTCGTACCTGTTTGTTCCATTTCATACCATTTCGTGTGATTTCGTACCAGGTCAGACCAAATCGTACGATTTGGCCCATATTGTATAAACTAGTACGATTTCGAACCATTTTTTCGAGTTCGTACTATTCATACCATTTCGTACGATTTCGTACCTGTTTGTACTAGTTTCGACCAAATCATACAATATGGCCCATATTGTACCAGCTCGTACGAGTTCGCACCATTTTTTACGAGTTCGTACCAGTTCGTACAATTTCGTACCTGTTTGTACCATTTCATACCATTTCGTACCAGTTCGGACCAAAGCATTCGATTTGGCCCATATTGTACAAACTCATACAAGTTCGTACCAGTTCGTACGATTTCGTCCCAGTTTGTACCATTTCATACCATTTCGTGTGGTTTCGTACCAGTTTGGGCCAAATCGTACTATTTCGCCCATATTGTACAAACTCGTACGAGTTCATACTAGTTCGTACGTTTTGGCCCATATTGTATAAACTGGTACGATTTCGTACCATTTTTTCGAGTTCGTACTAGTTCATACCATTTCGTACGATTTCGTACCTATTAATACCATTTCGTGGGATTTCGTACCAGTTCGGACCAAATCGTACGATTTGGTCCATATTGTACATACTCGGACGAGTTCGTATCTGTTTGTTCCATTTCATACCATTTCGTGTGAATTCGTACCAGTTCGGACCAGATCATACGATTTGGCCCATATTGTATAAATTGGTACGAGTTCGTGCCATTTTTTCGAGTTCGTACCTGTTTGTACCATTTCATATCATTTCGTACCAGTTCGGACCAAATCATACGATTTGGCCCATATTGTATTAACTAGTACGATTTCGTAGCATTTTTTCGAGTTCGTACTAGTTCATACTATTTTGTACGATTTCGTACCTGTTAATACCATTTCGTGGGATTTCGTACCAGTTCGGACCAAATCGTACGATTTGGCCCATTTTGTATAAACTGGTACGAGTTCGTACCTGTTTGTTCCATTTCATACCATTTCGTGTGATTTCGTACCAGGTCAGACCAAATCGTACGATTTGGCCCATATTGTATAAACTAGTACGATTTCGAACCATTTTTTCGAGTTCGTACTATTCATACAATTTCGTACGATTTCGTACCTGTTTGTACTAGTTTCGACCAAATCATACAATATGGCCCATATTGTACCAGCTCGTACGAGTTCGCACCATTTTTTACGAGTTCGTACCAGTTCGTACAATTTCGTACCTGTTTGTACCATTTCATACCATTTCGTACCAGTTCGGACCAAAGCATTCGATTTGGCCCATATTGTACAAACTCGTACAAGTTCGTACCAGTTCGTACGATTTCGTCCCAGTTTGTACCATTTCATACCATTTCGTGTGGTTTCGTACCAGTTTGGGCCAAATCGTACTATTTCGCCCATATTGTACAAACTCGTACGAGTTCATACTAGTTCGTACGTTTTGGCCCATATTGTATAAACTGGTACGATTTCGTACCATTTTTTCGAGTTCGTACTAGTTCATACCATTTCGTACGATTTCGTACCTATTAATACCATTTCGTGGGATTTCGTACCAGTTCGGACCAAATCGTACGATTTGGTCCATATTGTACATACTCGGACGAGTTCGTATCTGTTTGTTCCATTTCATACCATTTCGTGTGATTTCGTACCAGTTCGGACCAAATCATACGATTTGGCCCATATTGTATAAATTGGTACGAGTTCGTGCCATTTTTCCGAGTTCGTACCTGTTTGTACCATTTTATACCATTTCGTACCAGTTCGGACCAAATCATACGATTTGGCCCATATTGTATTAACTAGTACGATTTCGTACCATTTTTTCGAGTTCGTACTAGTTCATACTATTTCATACGATTTCGTACCTGTTAATACCATTTCGTGGGATTTCGTACCAGTTCGGACCAAATCGTACGATTTGGCCCATTTTGTATAAACTGGTACGAGTTCGTACCTGTTTGTTCCATTTCATACCATTTCGTGTGATTTCGTACCAGGTCAGACCAAATCGTACGATCTGGCCCATATTGTATAAACTAGTACGATTTCAAACCATTTTTTCGAGTTCGTACTATTCATACCATTTCGTACGATTTCAGACCTGTTTGTACTAGTTTCGACCAAATCATACAATATGGCCCATATTGTACCAGCTCGTACCAGTTCGTACAATTTCGTACCTGTTTGTACCATTTCATACCATTTCGTACCAGTTCGGACCAAAGCATTCGATTTGGCCCATATTGTACAAACTCGTACAAGTTCGTACCAGTTCGTACGATTTCGTCCCAGTTTGTACCATTTCATACCATTTCGTGTGGTTTCGTACCAGTTTGGGCCAAATCGTACTATTTCGCCCATATTGTACAAACTCGTACGAGTTCATACTAGTTCGTACGTTTTGGCCCATATTGTATAAACTGGTACGATTTCGTACCATTTTTTCGAGTTCGTACTAGTTCATACCATTTCGTACGATTTCGTACCTATTAATACCATTTCGTGGGATTTCGTACCAGTTCGGACCAAATCGTACGATTTGGTCCATATTGTACATACTCGGACGAGTTCGTATCTGTTTGTTCCATTTCATACCATTTCGTGTGATTTCGTACCAGTTCGGACCAAATCATACGATTTGGCCCATATTGTATAAATTGGTACGAGTTCGTGCCATTTTTTCGAGTTCGTACCTGTTTGTACCATTTCATACCATTTCGTATGATTTCGTACCAGTTCGGACCAAATCATACGATTTGGCCCATATTGTATTAACTAGTACGATTTCGTACCATTTTTTCGAGTTCGTACTAGTTCATACTATTTCGTACGATTTCGTACCTGTTAATACCATTTCGTGGGATTTCGTACCAGTTCGGACCAAATCGTACGATTTGGCCCATTTTGTATAAACTGGTACGAGTTCGTACCTGTTTGTTCCATTTCATACCATTTCGTGTGATTTCGTACCAGGTCAGACCAAATCGTACGATTTGGCCCATATTGTATAAACTAGTACGATTTCGAACCATTTTTTCGAGTTCGTACTATTCATACCATTTCGTACGATTTCGTACCTGTTTGTACTAGTTTCGACCAAATCATACAATATGGCCCATATTGTACCAGCTCGTACGAGTTCGCACCATTTTTTACGAGTTCGTACCAGTTCGTACAATTTCGTACCTGTTTGTACCATTTCATACCATTTCGTACCAGTTCGGACCAAAGCATTCGATTTGGCCCATATTGTACAAACTCGTACAAGTTCGTACCAGTTCGTACGATTTCGTCCCAGTTTGTACCATTTCATACCATTTCGTGTGGTTTCGTACCAGTTTGGGCCAAATCGTACTATTTCGCCCATATTGTACAAACTCGTACGAGTTCATACTAGTTCGTACGTTTTGGCCCATATTGTATAAACTGGTACGATTTCGTACCATTTTTTCGAGTTCGTACTAGTTCATACCATTTCGTACGATTTCGTACCTATTAATACCATTTCGTGGGATTTCGTACCAGTTCGGACCAAATCGTACGATTTGGTCCATATTGTACATACTCGGACGAGTTCGTATCTGTTTGTTCCATTTCATACCATTTCGTGTGATTTCGTACCAGTTCGGACCAAATCATACGATTTGGCCCATATTGTATAAATTGGTACGAGTTCGTGCCATTTTTTCGAGTTCGTACCTGTTTGTACCATTTCATACCATTTCGTATGATTTCGTACCAGTTCGGACCAAATCATACGATTTGGCCCATATTGTATTAACTAGTACGATTTCGTACCATTTTTTCGAGTTCGTACTAGTTCATACTATTTCGTACGATTTCGTACCTGTTAATACCATTTCGTGGGATTTCGTACCAGTTCGGACCAAATCGTACGATTTGGCCCATTTTGTATAAACTGGTACGAGTTCGTACCTGTTTGTTCCATTTCATACCATTTCGTGTGATTTCGTACCAGGTCAGACCAAATCGTACGATTTGGCCCATATTGTATAAACTAGTACGATTTCGAACCATTTTTTCGAGTTCGTACTATTCATACCATTTCGTACGATTTCGTACCTGTTTGTACTAGTTTCGACCAAATCATACAATATGGCCCATATTGTACCAGCTCGTACGAGTTCGCACCATTTTTTACGAGTTCGTACCAGTTCGTACAATTTCGTACCTGTTTGTACCATTTCATACCATTTCGTACCAGTTCGGACCAAAGCATTCGATTTGGCCCATATTGTACAAACTCGTACAAGTTCGTACCAGTTCGTACGATTTCGTCCCAGTTTGTACCATTTCATACCATTTCGTGTGGTTTCGTACCAGTTTGGGCCAAATCGTACTATTTCGCCCATATTGTACAAACTCGTACGAGTTCATACTAGTTCGTACGTTTTGGCCCATATTGTATAAACTGGTACGATTTCGTACCATTTTTTCGAGTTCGTACTAGTTCATACCATTTCGTACGATTTCGTACCTATTAATACCATTTCGTGGGATTTCGTACCAGTTCGGACCAAATCGTACGATTTGGTCCATATTGTACATACTCGGACGAGTTCGTATCTGTTTGTTCCATTTCATACCATTTCGTGTGATTTCGTACCAGTTCGGACCAAATCATACGATTTGGCCCATATTGTATAAATTGGTACGAGTTCGTGCCATTTTTTCGAGTTCGTACCTGTTTGTACCATTTCATACCATTTCGTATGATTTCGTACCAGTTCGGACCAAATCATACGATTTGGCCCATATTGTATTAACTAGTACGATTTCGTACCATTTTTTCGAGTTCGTACTAGTTCATACTATTTCGTACGATTTCGTACCTGTTAATACCATTTCGTGGGATTTCGTACCAGTTCGGACCAAATCGTACGATTTGGCCCATTTTGTATAAACTGGTACGAGTTCGTACCTGTTTGTTCCATTTCATACCATTTCGTGTGATTTCGTACCAGGTCAGACCAAATCGTACGATTTGGCCCATATTGTATAAACTAGTACGATTTCGAACCATTTTTTCGAGTTCGTACTATTCATACCATTTCGTACGATTTCGTACCTGTTTGTACTAGTTTCGACCAAATCATACAATATGGCCCATATTGTACCAGCTCGTACGAGTTCGCACCATTTTTTACGAGTTCGTACCAGTTCGTACAATTTCGTACCTGTTTGTACCATTTCATACCATTTCGTACCAGTTCGGACCAAAGCATTCGATTTGGCCCATATTGTACAAACTCGTACAAGTTCGTACCAGTTCGTACGATTTCGTCCCAGTTTGTACCATTTCATACCATTTCGTGTGGTTTCGTACCAGTTTGGGCCAAATCGTACTATTTCGCCCATATTGTACAAACTCGTACGAGTTCATACTAGTTCGTACGTTTTGGCCCATATTGTATAAACTGGTACGATTTCGTACCATTTTTTCGAGTTCGTACTAGTTCATACCATTTCGTACGATTTCGTACCTATTAATACCATTTCGTGGGATTTCGTACCAGTTCGGACCAAATCGTACGATTTGGTCCATATTGTACATACTCGGACGAGTTCGTATCTGTTTGTTCCATTTCATACCATTTCGTGTGATTTCGTACCAGTTCGGACCAAATCATACGATTTGGCCCATATTGTATAAATTGGTACGAGTTCGTGCCATTTTTTCGAGTTCGTACCTGTTTGTACCATTTCATACCATTTCGTATGATTTCGTACCAGTTCGGACCAAATCATACGATTTGGCCCATATTGTATTAACTAGTACGATTTCGTACCATTTTTTCGAGTTCGTACTAGTTCATACTATTTCGTACGATTTCGTACCTGTTAATACCATTTCGTGGGATTTCGTACCAGTTCGGACCAAATCGTACGATTTGGCCCATTTTGTATAAACTGGTACGAGTTCGTACCTGTTTGTTCCATTTCATACCATTTCGTGTGATTTCGTACCAGGTCAGACCAAATCGTACGATTTGGCCCATATTGTATAAACTAGTACGATTTCGAACCATTTTTTCGAGTTCGTACTATTCATACCATTTCGTACGATTTCGTACCTGTTTGTACTAGTTTCGACCAAATCATACAATATGGCCCATATTGTACCAGCTCGTACGAGTTCGCACCATTTTTTACGAGTTCGTACCAGTTCGTACAATTTCGTACCTGTTTGTACCATTTCATACCATTTCGTACCAGTTCGGACCAAAGCATTCGATTTGGCCCATATTGTACAAACTCGTACAAGTTCGTACCAGTTCGTACGATTTCGTCCCAGTTTGTACCATTTCATACCATTTCGTGTGGTTTCGTACCAGTTTGGGCCAAATCGTACTATTTCGCCCATATTGTACAAACTCGTACGAGTTCATACTAGTTCGTACGTTTTGGCCCATATTGTATAAACTGGTACGATTTCGTACCATTTTTTCGAGTTCGTACTAGTTCATACCATTTCGTACGATTTCGTACCTATTAATACCATTTCGTGGGATTTCGTACCAGTTTCGGACCAAATCGTACGATTTGGTCCATATTGTACATACTCGGACGAGTTCGTATCTGTTTGTTCCATTTCATACCATTTCGTGTGATTTCGTACCAGTTCGGACCAAATCATACGATTTGGCCCATATTGTATAAATTGGTACGAGTTCGTGCCATTTTTTCGAGTTCGTACCTGTTTGTACCATTTCATACCATTTCGTATGATTTCGTACCAGTTCGGACCAAATCATACGATTTGGCCCATATTGTATTAACTAGTACGATTTCGTACCATTTTTTCGAGTTCGTACTAGTTCATACTATTTCGTACGATTTCGTACCTGTTAATACCATTTCGTGGGATTTCGTACCAGTTCGGACCAAATCGTACGATTTGGCCCATTTTGTATAAACTGGTACGAGTTCGTACCTGTTTGTTCCATTTCATACCATTTCGTGTGATTTCGTACCAGGTCAGACCAAATCGTACGATTTGGCCCATATTGTATAAACTAGTACGATTTCGAACCATTTTTTCGAGTTCGTACTATTCATACCATTTCGTACGATTTCGTACCTGTTTGTACTAGTTTCGACCAAATCATACAATATGGCCCATATTGTACCAGCTCGTACGAGTTCGCACCATTTTTTACGAGTTCGTACCAGTTCGTACAATTTCGTACCTGTTTGTACCATTTCATACCATTTCGTACCAGTTCGGACCAAAGCATTCGATTTGGCCCATATTGTACAAACTCGTACAAGTTCGTACCAGTTCGTACGATTTCGTCCCAGTTTGTACCATTTCATACCATTTCGTGTGGTTTCGTACCAGTTTGGGCCAAATCGTACTATTTCGCCCATATTGTACAAACTCGTACGAGTTCATACTAGTTCGTACGTTTTGGCCCATATTGTATAAACTGGTACGATTTCGTACCATTTTTTCGAGTTCGTACTAGTTCAACCATTTCGTACGATTTCGTACCTATTAATACCATTTCGGGATTTCGTACCAGTTCGGACCAAATCGTACGATTTGGTCCATATTGTACATACTCGGACGAGTTCGTATCTGTTTGTTCCATTTCATACCATTTCGTGTGATTTCGTACCAGTTCGGACCAAATCATACGATTTGGCCCATATTGTATAAATTGGTACGAGTTCGTGCCATTTTTTCGAGTTCGTACCTGTTTGTACCATTTCATACCATTTCGTATGATTTCGTACCAGTTCGGACCAAATCATACGATTTGGCCCATATTGTATTAACTAGTACGATTTCGTACCATTTTTCGAGTTCGTACTAGTTCATACTATTTCGTACGATTTCGTACCTGTTAATACCATTTCGTGGATTTCGTACCAGTTCGGACAAATCGTACGATTTGGCCCATTTGTATAAACTGGTACGAGTTCGTACCTGTTTGTTCCATTTCATACCATTTCGTGTGATTTCGTACCAGGTCAGACCAAATCGTACGATCTGGCCCATATTGTATAAACTAGTACGATTTCAAACCATTTTTTCGAGTTCGTACTATTCATACACTTTCGTACGATTTCAGACCTGTTTGTACTAGTTTCGACCAAATCATACAATATGGCCCATATTGTACCAGCTCGTACGAGTTCGCACCATTTTTACGGTTCGTACCAGTTCGGTCAATTTCGTACCTGTTTGTA
>CM076854.1:57454805-57477981 GCA_039519185.1 Astragalus membranaceus | reverse complement strand
ATATGGGCCAAATCGTACGATTTGGTCCGAACTGGTACGAAATCATACGAAATGGTATGAAATAGAACAAACAGGTACGAACTCGTCCGAGTATGTACAATATGGGCCAAATTGTACACTTTGGTCCGAACTGGTGCGAAATCACACGAAATGGTATGAGCCGGTACGAAATCGTATGAACTAGTATGAACTCGAAAAAATGGTACGAACTCGTACGAGTATGTGCAATATGGGCCAAATCATACGATTTGGTCCGAACTGGTACGAAATCCAACGAAATGGTATTAACAGGTACGAAATCGTACGAAATGGTATGAACTAGTACGAACTCGAAAAAATTGTACGAAATCGTACTAGTTTATACAATATGGGCCAAATCGTACGATTTGGTCCGAACTGGTACGAAATCATACGAAATGGTATGAAATGGTACAAACAGGTACGAAATCGTACGAACAGGTACGAACTCGTACGAGTTGGTACAATATGGGCCAAATTGTACTATTTGGTCGAAACTAGTACGAACGGGTACGAAATCGTACGAAATGGTATGAATAGTATGAACTCGAAATAATGGTACGAAATCGTACCAGTTTATACAATATGGGCCAAATCGTACGATTTGGTCCGAACTGGTACGAAATCATAGGAAATGGAATGAAATGGTACAAACAGGTACGAAATCGCACATCCTGGTACGAACTCGAAAAAATGGTACAAACTCGTACCAGTTTATACAATATGGGCCAAATCGTACGATTTGGTCCGAACTGGTACGAAACCAGATGAAATGGTATGAAATGGTACAAACAGATACGAAATCGTACGAACTGGTACGAACTCGAAAAAATGGTACAAACTCGTACGAGTATGTACAATATGGGCCATATCGTACGATTTGGTCCGAACTGGTACGAAATCAAACAAAATGGTATTAACAGGTACGAATTCATACGAGATGGTATGAACTAGTACACTCAAAAAAATTGTACGAATTCGTACCAGTTTATACAATATGGGCCAAGTCGTACGATTTGGTCCGAACTGGTACGAAATCAAACAAAATGGTATGAAATGGAACAAATAGGCACAAAATCGTACGAACTAGTATGAACTCGTACGAGTTTGTACAATATGGGCCAAATAGTACGATTTGGCCCGAAGTGGTACGAAATCACACGAAATGGTATGAAATGGTACAAACTGGTACGAAATCGTGCGAACTCGTACGAACTTGTACGAACTCGTACGAGTTGGTACAATATGGGCCAAATCGTACAATTTGTTCCGAACTAGTACGAAATGACACGAAATGGTATGAATAGGTACGAAATGGTACAAAGTGGTATGAACTACTACGAACTCGAAAAAATGGTACGAAATCGAACCAGTTTATACAAAAAGGGCCAAATCGTACGATTTGGTCCGAACTGGTACGAAATCATACGAAATGGTATGAAATGGTACAAACAGGTACGAAATTGTACGAACTCGTACGAGTTGGTACAATATGGGCCAAATTGTACTATTTGGTCGAAACTTGTACGAACAGGGTACGAAATCGTACGAAATGGTATGAATAGTACGAACTCGAAAAAATGGTACGAAATCGTACCAGTTTATACAATATGGGCCAAATCGTACGATTTGATCCGAACTGGTACGAAATCATAGGAAATGGAATGAAATGGTACAAATAGGTACGAAATCATACGAACTACTCCGAACACGAAAAAATGGTACGAAATCGTACCAGTTTATACAATAAGGGCAAATCACATGATTTGGTCCGAACTGGTACGAAGTCATACGAAATGGTATGAAATGGTACAAACAGGTACGAAATTGTACGAACTGGTACGAACTCGTAAAAAATGGTACGAATTCGTACGAGTTTGTACAATATGGGCCAAATTGTACGATTTGGTCGAAACTAGTACGAACAGGTACGAAATCGTATGAATAGTACGAACTCGAAAAAATGGTTCGAAATCATACTAGTTTATACAATATGGGCAAAAATCGTAAGATTTGGTCCGACCTGGTACGAAATCACACGAAATGGTATGAAATGGTACAAAAAGGTACGAAATCGTACGAACTGGTACGAATCCGTACAAGTTTGTACAATATGGGCCAAATCATACGATTTGGTCCGAACTGGTACGAAATCATACGAAATGGTATGAAATAGAACAAACAGGTACGAACTCGTCCGAGTATGTACAATATGGGCCAAATTGTACACTTTGGTCCGAACTGGTGCGAAATCACACGAAATGGTATGAGCCGGTACGAAATCGTATGAACTAGTATGAACTCGAAAAAATGGTACGAACTCGTACGAGTATGTGCAATATGGGCCAAATCATACGATTTGGTCCGAACTGGTACGAAATCCAACGAAATGGTATTAACAGGTACGAAATCGTACGAAATGGTATGAACTAGTACGAACTCGAAAAAATTGTACGAAATCGTACTAGTTTATACAATATGGGCCAAATCGTACGATTTAGTCCGAACTGGTACGAAATCATACGAAATCGTATGAAATGGTACAAACAGGTACGAAATCGTACGAACAGGTACGAACTCGTACGAGTTGGTACAATATGGGCCAAATTGTACTATTTGGTCGAAACTAGTACGAACGGGTACGAAATCGTACGAAATGGTATGAATAGTACGAACTCGAAATAATGGTACGAAATCGTACCAGTTTATACAATATGGGCCAAATCGTACGATTTGGTCCGAACTGGTACGAAATCATAGGAAATGGAATGAAATGGTACAAACAGGTACGAAATCGCACATCCTGGTACGAACTCGAAAAAATGGTACAAACTCGTACCAGTTTATACAATATGGGCCAAATCGTACGATTTGGTCCGAACTGGTACGAAACCAGACGAAATGGTATGAAATGGTACAAACAGGTACGAAATCGTACGAACTGGTACGAACTCGAAAAAATGGTACAAACTCATACGAGTATGTACAATATGGGCCATATCGTACGATTTGGTCCGAACTGGTACGAAATCAAACAAAATGGTATTAACAGGTACGAATTCATACGAAATGGTATGAACTAGTACACTCAAAAAAATTGTACGAATTCGTACCAGTTTATACAATATGGGCCAAGTCGTACGATTTGGTCCGAACTGGTACGAAATCAAACAAAATGGTATGAAATGGAACAAATAGGCACAAAATCGTACGAACTAGTATGAACTCGTACGAGTTTGTACAATATGGGCCAAATAGTACGATTTGGCCCGAAGTGGTACGAAATCACACGAAATGGTATGAAATGGTACAAACTGGTACGAAATCGTGCGAACTCGTACGAACTTGTACGAACTCGTACGAGTTGGTACAATATGGGCCAAATCGTACAATTTGTTCCGAACTAGTACGAAATGACACGAAATGGTATGAATAGGTACGAAATGGTACAAAGTGGTATGAACTACTACGAACTCGAAAAAATGGTACGAAATCGAACCAGTTTATACAAAAAGGGCCAAATCGTACGATTTGGTCCGAACTGGTACGAAATCATACGAAATGGTATGAAATGGTACAAACAGGTACGAAATTGTACGAACTCGTACGAGTTGGTACAATATGGGCCAAATTGTACTATTTGGTCGAAACTTGTACGAACAGGTACGAAATCGTACGAAATGGTATGAATAGTATGAACTCGAAAAAATGGTTAGAAATCGTACTAGTTTATACAATATGTGCCAAATCGTACGATTTGGTCCGACCTGGTACGAAATCATACGAAATGGTATGAAATGGTACAAACAGGTACGAAATCATACGAACTACTCCGAACACGAAAAAATGGTACGAAATCGTACCAGTTTATACAATAAGGGCAAATCACATGATTTGGTCCGAACTGGTACGAAGTCATACGAAATGGTATGAAATGGTACAAACAGGTACGAAATTGTACGAACTGGTACGAACTCGTAAAAAATGGTACGAATTCGTACGAGTTTGTACAATATGGGCCAAATTGTACGATTTGGTCGAAACTAGTACGAACAAGTACGAAATCGTATGAATAGTACGAACTCGAAAAAATGGTTCGAAATCATACTAGTTTATACAATATGGGCAAAAATCGTAAGATTTGGTCCGACCTGGTACGAAATCACTCGAAATGGTATGAAATGGTACAAAAAGGTACGAAATCGTACGAACTGGTACGAATCCGTACAAGTTTGTACAATATGGGCCAAATCGTACGATTTTGTCCGAACTGGTACGAAATCATACTAAATGGTATGAAATAGAACAAACAGGTACGAACTCGTCCGAGTATGTACAATATGGGCCAAATTGTACACTTTGGTCCGAACTGGTGCGAAATCACACGAAATGGTATGAGCCGGTACGAAATCGTATGAACTAGTATGAACTCGAAAAAATGGTACGAACTCGTACGAGTATGTGCAATATGGGCCAAATCATACGATTTGGTCCGAACTGGTACGAAATCCAACGAAATGGTATTAACAGGTACGAAATGGTATGAACTAGTACGAACTCGAAAAAATTGTACGAAATCGTACTAGTTTATACAATATGGGCCAAATCGTACGATTTGGTCCGAACTGGTACGAAATCATACGAAATGGTATGAAATGGTACAAACAGGTACGAAATCGTACGAACAGGTACGAACTCGTACAAGTTGGTACAATATGGGCCAAATTGTACTATTTGGTCGAAACTAGTACGAACGGGTACGAAATCGTACGAAATGGTATGAATAGTACGAACTCGAAATAATGGTACGAAATCGTACCAGTTTATACAATATATGCCAAATCGTACGATTTGGTCCGAACTGGTACGAAATCAGACGAAATGGTATGAAATGGTACAAACAGGTACGAAATCGTACGAACTGGTACGAACTCGAAAAAATGGTACAAACTCGTACGAGTATGTACAATATGGGCCATATCGTACGATTTGGTCCGAACTGGTACGAAATCAAACAAAATGGTATTAACAGGTACGAATTCATACGAAATGGTAAGAACTAGTACACTCAAAAAAATTGTACGAAATCGTACCAGTTTATACATTATGGGCCAGGTCGTACGATTTGGTCCGAACTGGTACGAAATCAAACAAAATGGTATGAAATGGAACAAATAGGCACAAAATCGTACGAACTAGTATGAACTCGAACGAGTTTGTACAATATGGGCCAAATACTACGATTTGGCCCGAACTGGTACGAAATCACACGAAATGGTATGAAATGGTACAAACTGGTACGAAATCGTGCGAACTCGTACGAGTTGGTACAATATGGGCCAAATCGTACAATTTGTTCCGAACTAGTACGAAATCACACGAAATGGTATGAATAGGTACGAAATGGTACAAAGTGGTATGAACTACTACGAACTCGAAAAAATGGTACGAAATCGAACCAGTTTATACAATACGGGCCAGATCGTACGATTTGGTCCGAACTGGTACGAAATCATACGAAATGGTATGAAATGGTACAAACAGGTACGAAATTGTACGAACTCGTACGAACTCGTACGAGTTGGTACAATATGGGCCAAATTGTACAATTTGGTCGAAACTTGTACGAACAGGTACGAAATCGTACGAAATGGTATGAATAGTATGAACTCGAAAAAATTGTTCGAAATCGTACTAGTTTATACAATATGTGCCAAATCGTACGATTTGGTCCGACCTGGTACGAAATCATATGAAATTGTATGAAATTGTACAAACAGGTACGAAATCATACGAACTACTCCGAACACGAAAAAATGGTACGAAATCGTACCAGTTTATACAATAAGGGCAAATCGCATGATTTGGTCAGAACTGGTACGAAGTCATACGAAATGGTATGAAATGGTACAAACAGGTACGAAATTGTATGAACTGGTACGAACTCGTAAAAAATGGTACGAGTTTGTACAATATGGGCCAAATTGTACGATTTGGTCGAAACAAGTACGAACAGGTACGAAATCGTATGAATAGTTCGAACTCGAAAAATGGTTCGAAATCGTACTAGTTTATACAATATGGGCCAAATCGTAAGATTTGGTCCGACCTGGTACGAAATCACACGAAATGGTATGACGTGGTACCAAAAGGTACGAATTGGTACGAATCCGTGCTCACAATAAAATCCATGCTCACGTCCATCCAAGGACCACTAGGTGTTGGTAATGGAATATATGCTCCTGGTTTGAAAGAACTCTTTGCCATATGACAAGTAACACACTTGCTAATGACCCTTTGTACATCTCCTAACCTCTTTGGCCAATGAAAGTGTTCTTTTAGAATTTCTAGAGGTTTTGTAATGCCAAAGTGACCAGCCAAACCCCCACCATGAGCCTCACGAACTAGCAGCTCACGAATTGAATGCCTTGGGATGCAAAGAGTATATAATGAACTCGTATGAACTGCATTATGTACTTTCCAAATGCTCCATTTTCACAGTTAAAGTATATCTCACCAAAATCTACATCCTCCTTATAATAATCTTTCAAAGTCTCAAAACCAAGTAAACGAGTTTCGAGAATTGAAATCAAAGCATACCTCCTTGAAAGTGCATCAGCCACCACGTTACTTTTACCATCTTTGTATTTTGAAGAGAAATTAAAAGATTGAAGAAATTCAACCCATTTAGCATGCCTTGGACTCAACTTTTGTTGTCCGTTGATATACTTTAAAGACTCGTGATCTGAATGCAACACAAAGTGGTTAGAACGCAAATAATGACTCCAAGTTTCTCCGAGAAATAAGCTATAGGCCTTTTGTTTTGTATCAAAACAGCTCCAATGCCAACTCCACTAGCATCACATTCAACCTCAAATGGTTGAGTGAAGTCAGGCAAAGCTAAAACAGGAGCTTCACAAAGCTTTAACTTAATCAATTCAAAAGCCTTTTGTGCTCGCTCATTCCACACAAATGCACCCTTCTTCAAACATTCAGTAATAGGGCCTGTTATAGTGCTGAAATTCTGTATAAAACGTCGATAAAATGATGCAAGACCATGGAAAGATCTCACCTCCGAAACTGTTGTAGGACTTGGCCATGTTTTGATAGCATCCACCTTTGTTTGATCAACCGATACTCCATCTTTAGACACAACATATCCAAGAAACACCACACTTTCAACCAAGAAATCACACTTCTCCTTCTTCCCATAGAGTTTTTGTGCTCTTAGGGTTTCAAAGATTTGTTTCAAATGAGTGAAATGCTCCTCACTAGACCTGCTATACACCAAGATATCGTCAAGGTAAACAACAACAAACTTACCCAAAAATGGCTTGAGTACTTCGTTCATGAGCCTCATGAAGGTGCTAGGCGCATTCGTGAGCCCAAATGGCATAACCAACCATTCATATAGACCATGCTTGGTCTTGAATGCCGTCTTCCATTCATCACCTTCACGCATTCTGATTTGGTGATACCCACTCCTTAGATCGATTTTTGAGAATATAACCGACCCATGTAACTCATCAAGCATATCATCTAACCTTGGAATGGGAAAGCGATATTTGATGGTTATGTTGTTCACCGCCCTACTATCAATACACATTCTCCATGAACCATCCTTCTTAGGAACCAACAATGTTGGGACAGCACAAGGACTCATTGATTCACGCACATAACCCATACTGATCAATTCTTCAAATTTGCCGTTGCAACTCTTTTGTCTCCTCCGGATTACACCTATAGGCAGCCTTGTTTGGTAATGGAGCTCTCGGCATTAGATCAATTTGATGCTCAATTCCATGAACAGGTGGTAAACCAATTGGTAGTTCATTTGGGAACACATCTTCATACTCATTCAAGACAGCTTCCAATTGTTGTTTAAGAGGAGTTTCAATATCATCCTGTTTAGTATTCTTTGCAACCAACATGTAAACTAATTCACCATTATCAATAGCATTTTTCACTTCATTTTCAGTAGCAAACATAGTGAGGCTAGGACTTTTACCTCTTTTTGTAGTCATGGAACGGACTTCATTTGATGCCATAGGTTTCAGCACAATCCTCTTGCCTTTGTAGTTCAATTCATACTCATTTGATCTTCCTCTATGCGTCACATCTCTATCAGATTGCCAAGGACGTCCCAAAAGTATATGACTTGCATCCATAGGCACAACATCACACAAGATCTCATCAACATAAGACCCCATGGTTAACCCCACACGAACCTGTTTTGTAACTTTTATACTACTCCCATTGTCCAACCAATGTAATGCATAAGGTTTAGGATGTTTTGTTGTGAGTAGTCCTAACTTAGACACCATTTCAGTTGAAGCTGCATTGGTACAACTACCTCCATCCACAATGACACTACACCATTTATCCTTCACTTGACACTTAGTGTAGAAGATTTGATCCCTTTGATCCCCAGCCAAGGGTACAATTTTAGTTTGTAAAGTTCTAAGCACCAAAGTATCATAGATGGGAGGTTCATATTCTTCTACCTCATCCTCGGCGTCTTCAACAATTTCAGGTCCATCCATGTCAACAGTGCCACCAGATTCTTCCTCTTCCTTAGCCAACTCATCACGCATGCTAACCGCCTCTCTGAGGGTCACAACTCGTTGATTAGGGCAAGCTCTAGCAAAGTGTCCAAAGCCTTGACACTTAAAACACCTAACCTTCGACAGGCTAGTCTCTTTGGGTGCAACACTAGACTGTTTAGGAGTAGGCTCACCTTGTTTTGGTTGAGTCACATTTGGCTTAGTGTTAGGGGCTGCATTTGCACTACTCGACGCACCTCCCTTGGACCAACCACTTGAACTCCCAGCATTATATCTGCTCTTATTTTGATTTTCAATCTTTAAGCACAAGGTGCACAAAGTGTCGAAATCAGTATAATTACATAGCTCAACAGCAAATGCTATGTTCTTATTCAGGCCACGAAGAAAACGACTCATTCTTTGCTCTTCATTTTCCTCCAACTCACCCATTAAACATAGGTTTTGGAATTCATCCATGTACTCGGCAACACTCATTTTGCCTTGTACTAAATCTGAAGTCTTCTTATACAAGTTCAATCTGTGGTTCGATGGCACATACCTTTTGCGCAACTTTCTTTTCAAGGACTCCCAAGAACTGATTTTCTCCTTCCTGTCTCGTATTCTTTTAGCCTTCAAACCTTCATACCACAACGATGCACTTTTGCTAAGTTTCAGAATAGCATACTTACAACGCTTCTCATCGTCAAGATCCTTGAAGTCAAACATTCTATCGATCTTGCGCTCCCATTCCAAATAAACCTTCGGGTCTGCACTGCCATTGAATTCAGGTAGCTCGTTGAATTTGAACTCATCCACGTTTGGACGTGGTTCACCCCTTCTAGGCCTCCATCGTTCATCTCCACCCTGCATTATGTACTTTCCAAATGCTCCATTTTCACAGTTAGAGTATATCTCACCAAAATCTACATCCTCCATATAATAATCTTTCAAAGTCTCAAAACCAAGTAAACGAGTTTCGAGAATTGAAATCAAAGCATACCTCCTTGAAAGTGCATCAGCCACCACGTTACTTTTACCATCTTTGTATTTTGAAGAGAAATTAAAAGATTAAAGAAATTCAACCCATTTAGCATGCCTTGGACTCAACTTTTGTTGTCCGTTGATATACTTTAAAGACTCGTGATCTGAATGCAACACAAAGTGGTTAGAACGCAAATAATGACTCCAATGATCAAAAGCTCTTACAATGGCATAGAATTCCTTGTCATAGGTGCAATAGTTCAATCGAGCTCCCCCAAGTTTCTCCGAGAAATAAGCTATTGGCCCATATTGTACCAACTCGTACGAGTTCGTACGATTTCGTACCTGTTTGTACCATTTCATACCATTTCGTGTGATTTCGTACCAGGTCGGACCAAATCGTACGATTTGACCCATATTGTATAAACTAGTACGATTTCGAACCATTTTTTCGAGTTCGTACTATTCATACGATTTCGTACCTGTTCGTACTAGTTTCGACCAAATCGTACAATTTGGCCCATATTGTACAAACTCTTACGAATTCGTACCATTTTTTACGAGTTCGTACCAGTTCGTACAATTTCGTACCTGTTTGTACCATTTCATACCATTTCGTATGATTTCGTACCAGTTCGGACCAAATCGTGCGATTGGCCCTTATTGTATAAACTGGAACGATTTCGTACCATTTTTTCGAGTTCGGAGTAGTTCGTATGATTTCGTACCTGTTTGTACCATTTCGTAAGATTTCGTACCAAGTCTGACCAAATCGTACGATTTGGGACATATTGTATAAACTAGTACGATTTCGAACCATTTTTTCGAGTTCATACTATTCATACCATTTCGTACGATTTCGTACTTGTTCGTACAAGTTTCGACCAAATAGTACAATTTGGCCCATATTGTAGCAACTCGTACGAGTTCGTACCAGTTCGTACAATTTCGTACCTGTTTGTACCATTTCATACCATTTCGTATGATTTCGTACCAGTTCGGACCAAATCGTACGATCTGGCCCGTATTGTATAAACTGGTTCGATTTCGTACCATTTTTTCGAGTTCGTATTAGTTCATACCACTTTGTACCATTTCGTACCTATCCATACCATTTCGTGTGATTTTGTACTAGTTCGGAACAAATTGTATGATTTGGCCCATATTGTAGCAACTCGTACGAGTTCGTACAAGTTCGTACGAGTTCGTACAAGTTCGTACGATTTCGTACCAGTTTGTACCATTTCATACCATTTCCTGTGATTTCGTACCAGGTCGGGCCAAATCGTACTATTTGGCCCATATTGTACAAACTCGTACGATTTCGTTCAATTTTTTCGAGTTTACTAGTTCATACCATTTCGTACGAATTCGTACCTGTTAATACCATTTTGTTTGATTTCGTACCAGTTCGGACCAAATCGTACGATTTGGCCCATATTGTACTTACTCGTACGAGTTCGTACCATTTTTTCGAGTTCATACTAGTTCATAGCATTTCGTACCGGTTCATACCATTTCGTGTGATTTCGTACCAGTTCGGACCAAAGTGTACAATTTGGCCCATATTGTACATTCTTGGACGTGTTCGTACCTATTTGTTCCATTTCATACCATTTCGTGTGATTTCGTACCAGTTCGGACCAAATCGTACCATTTGGCCCATATTGTACAAACTTGTACCAGTTCCTACGATTTCGTACCTGTTTGTACCATTTCATACCATTTCGTGTGATTTCGTACCAGGTCGGACCAAATCGTACGATTTGGCCCATATTAAATAAACTTGTACGATTTCAAACCATTTTTTCGAGTTCGTACTATTCATACCATTTCGTACGCTTTCGTACCTGTTCGTACTAGTTTCGACCAAATAGTACAATTTGTCCCATATTGTGCCAACTCGTACGAGTTCGTACGATTTCGTACCTGTTTGTACCATTTAATACCATTTCGTGTGATTTCGTACCAGGTCGGACCATATCGTACGATTTGGCCCATATTGTATAAACTAGTACGATTTCGAACCATTTTTTCGAGTTCGTACTATTCATATGATTTCGTACCTGTTCGTACTAGTTTCGACCAAATCGTACAATTTGGCCCATATTGTACAAACTCGTACGAATTCGTACCATTTTTTACGAGTTCGTACTAGTTCGTACAATTTCGTACCTGTTTGTACCATTTCATACCATTTCGTATGATTTCGTACCAGTTAGGACCAAATCGTGCGATTGGCCCTTATTGTATAAACTGGTAAGATTTCGTACCATTTTTTCGAGTTCGGAGTAGTTCGTATGATTTCGTACCTGTTTGTACCATTTCATACAATTTCGTCTGATTTCGTACCAGTTCGGACCAAATCGTACGATTTGGCCCATATTGTATAAACTGGTACGAGTTCGTACCATTTTATCGAGCTCGTACCAGGACGTACAGTTTCGTACCTGTTTGTACCATTTCATTCCATTTCCTATGATTTCGTACCAGTTCGGACCAAATCGTACGATTTGGCCCATATTGTATAAATTGGTACGATTTCGTACCATTTTTGGAGTTCGTACTAGTTCATGCCATTTCGTACGATTTCGTACCTGTTCATACTAGTTTCGGTCAAATCGATCAAATTGGCCCATGTTGTAGAAACTCGTACGAGTTCGTACCATTTTTTCTGAGTTCGTACCAGTTCGTACGATTTCGTACCTGTTTGTACCATTTAATATGATTTCGTACCAGTTCGGACAAAATCGTACGATTTGGCCCATATTGCACATACTCGTACGAGTTCGTACCATTTCGTACCTGTTTGTACCATTTAATATGATTTCGTACCTGTTCGTACTAGTTTCAAACTCGTACGATTTCGTACTTGTTAGTACAAGTTTCGACCAAATAGTACAATTTGGCCCATATTGTACTAACTCGTACGAGTTCGTACCAGTTCGTACAATTTCGTACCTGTTTGTACCATTTCATACCATTTCTTATGATTTCGTACCAGTTCGGACCAAATCGTACGATTTGGCCCTTATTGTATAAACTGGTTCGATTTCGTACAATTTTTTCGAGTTCGTAGTAGTTCATACCACTTTGTACCATTTCGTACCTATTCATACCCTTTCGTGTGATTTCGTACTAGTTCGGAACAAATTGTACGATTTGGCCCATATTGTACCTTCTCGTACGAGTTCGTACAAGTTCGTACGATTTCGTACCAGTTTGTACCATTTCATACCATTTCATGTGATTTCGTACCAGTTCGGGCCAAATCGTACTAATTGGCCCATATTGTACAAACTCGTACGAGTTCATACTAGTTCGTACGATTTTGTCCCTATTTGGTCAATTTCATACCATTTTGTTTGATTTCGTACCAGTTCGGACCAAATCGTACGACTTGGCCCATATTGTATAAATTGGTACGATTTCGTACAATTTTTTCGAGTGTACTAGTTCATACCATTTCGTACGAATTCGTACCTGTTAATACCATTTTGTTTGATTTCGTACCAGTTCGGACCAAATCGTACGATTTGGCCCATATTGTACATACTCGTACGAGTTCGTACCATTTTTTCGAGTTCGTACGATTTTGAACCTGTTTGTACCATTTCATACCATTTCGTCTGACTTCGTACCAGTTCGGACCAAATCATACGATTTGGCCCACATTGTATAAACTGGTACGAGTTCGTACCATTTTTTCGAGTTCGTACCAGGACGTACGATTTCGTACCTGTTTGTACCATTTCATTCCATTTCCTATGATTTCGTACCAGTTCGGACCAAATCGTACGATTTGGCCCATATTGTATAAACTGGTACGATTTCGTACCTTTTTTTCGAGTTCGTACTAGTTCATGCCATTTCGTACGATTTCGTACCTGTTCATACTAGTTTCGACCAAATCGTTCAATTTGGCCCATGTTGTAGAAACTCGTATGAGTTCGTACCATTTTTTCTGAGTTCGTACTAGTTCGTATGATTTCGTACCTGTTTGTACCATTTCATACCATTTCATATGATTTCGTACCAGTTCGGACAAAATCGTACGATTTGGCCGATATTGTACATACTCGTACGAGTTCAAATACTTGATCAATCTCAGGATAACAATTATTACGTGGAAGGAAATTGTGCCAATCAAGATGAATATCAGTAAGGGAATAGATAACAAAGAAATAGAAATATTCAACCCAAAAACCTTGCTCTGATACCACTTGATGACTACCCAAATAAATGGTTGTCCGTGTATGTGATTTCGGGTTGAATAACACAAGCAATATATCCGTAAACTGAATTGGAAGAATAAAAGATAAGAACGATAAAGAAGAAATAAGGAAAATATGGAGAAGATAAGAAATGGAATGGCGCCACACTCTTAATTAATTGAGAGAAAGAAGAAGTGATAAGCCTAGTGAATGATCGCCACAAGAAAATTTGGTTTCTTGATAAGATCTAAAGAAGGTTCAATGAAGAACAGAAGAGAGACATACTCTCACAATACACAAGGTATTATTTCTTAAAATTCTGAGTTGTTATTCTCATAGATTTCTCCCCCTATATATAGGAAAGGATTGTGATGGGCTGGTTTATTACAAGCCAATACAAAGGCCACAAATAACTAACAATAATTCTAAGTGGCTTTTTAATATAACTTAGTGGAAGAAAGGTTACAAAACAACCAAGAAGGGCAAGAATCATCTTCAGCAAGCAAGCAAAGAGTCATCCCTCCTTATCTCCATAGAAATTTCATCCACTTAGCCATATGGATCAGCCACACCTTCAATTTGTCATGCACTCCTCCTTGAAGCTTGTTATGGACCCCTTTGCATGGATATTTCAGCCCACTCTTATTATAAACATAAACTCAAGTGTTTTAGAAGGTTTGGGCCATGTAACAACCCAATCTTCAATTAAAATAACAAATTTAAACTAAGTGTATGGGCTGAAACATAGTTTAGCAACCCAACACATTGTATTACAACTTTAAAAGAAAAACAAGTGCAATTGTGGGCCTATTTCATGTGCCCGTCTCCTCTTCATATGGACCCAAGCAATTGACCAATTTGGGCTCCATCCCTTCTAGTTTAGGCCTTGCTTCCATTATAGTTGTTACCATTTGATGTAAGGCCTCCCTAGCTTTCTTGGCACGTGCCCTTGTCATTGGTCCTCCTAGCCCTTGAAGTGCTTCATTAGTGTCTTTGCTCATTATGTCCTCATCACTTGTATGGGTTCTTACCAGTTCGTACGATTTCGTACCTGTTTGTACCATTTCATACCAGTTCGTGTGATTTCGTACCAGGTCGGACCAAATCGTACGATTTGGCCCATATTGAATAAACTAGTGCGATTTCGAACCGTTTTTTCGAGTTCGTACTATTCATACCATTTCGTACGATTTCGTACATGTTCGTTCTAGTTTCGACCAAATAGTACAATTTGGCGCATATTGTACCAACTCGTACGAGTTCGTACGATTTCGTACCTGTTTGTACCATTTCATACCATTTCGTATGAATTCGTACCAGTTCGGACCAAATCGTACGATTTGGCCCATATTGTATAAACTAGTACGAGTTCGTACCATTTTTTCGAGTTCGTACTAGTTCATACCATTTCGTACGATTCCGTACCTGTTAATACCATTTCGTTGGTTTTTGTACCAGTTCGGACCAAATCGTACGATTTGGCCCTTATTGCACATACTTGTACGAGTTCGTACCATTTTTTCGAGTTCATACTAGTTCATACTAGTTCATACTATTTCGTACGATTTCGTACCAGTTCATTCCATTTCGTGTGATTTCGTACCAATTCGGACCAAAGTGTACAATTTGGCCCATATTGTACATACTTGGACGAGTTCGTACCTGTTTGTTCCATTTCATACCATTTCGTGTGATTTCGTACCAGTTCGGACCAAATCGTACGATTTGGCCCATATTGTACAAACTTGTACGGATTCGTACCAGTTCGTACGATTTCGTACCTGTTTGTACCATTTCATACCATTTCCTGTGATTTCGTACCAGGTCGGACCAAATCGTACGATTTGGCCCATATTTTATAAACTAGTACGATTTCGAACCATTTTTTCGAGTTCGTACTATTCATACGATTTCTGATGAGAACAAAGGAAAGGGCCACCTTGGAATTGAGATTTAGAGAATGATATTGACGCCACACTCAAGAAAAGATGAGAATGTGAGTGATAAGTCATGAATTGTTGATCGCCACAAGTTGCCTTGATAAGATCGAATTTGGTTCTTTTACCCAAGAACACAAGGGAAGCTCTCACAAGTGGAGGAAACTCAATTTTCATTCATGATTCAAATCTGATTTTTACATTCTAGATAGGCACATATATATAGCCTTTTTGGGCAGCATGGAGATGTAAACAAAAGGTCACTTCTAAGTGACATTATTCTTAATGATAGTCTTAACTATCTTTACTTAGTTGCTTATAAATACCTTAACTAAATGACTAATCAAATAAAACTTATAAGTGGATATTTAGAAAGCACTAAACCTATCTAAAGAGTCACCAAGGCATGCAAGCCAATGGTTTCCTCTTTTTATTACATAAATTAAAATAAAAACATCAAAAACTTCACCAAAATTCGTCTTCACCATCCAGCCCGTTTTTCTCCATGATAATAAGGAGCATTAAAGACAATTCAAGCCAGCCATTGGAAAAGGAGTTACATAGCTGATAGAATAATGTCATATTATTACTAGTTTAATTGCTTTTATGTTGCACTTTAAATAAGCTAATATTAGCACTATGTTTCGGCTATATATATGCCATGTATGCTGGCCATTTGGATATATAGAATTCAGTTCAAGAACATAGAATTTGTGTCTACATTTTCGAAAGGTTATTTGCAAGCGTCGTCTTGAGAATAATCCGATTAGCTCAATTGGTGTTGAGTGCTAATCTCTTTGTTAAACTATTGGTGTAGGTTAACATTGCATATCCCTTGTTATTCCACTAAAACTATCCAAAACACTTCACAGAATTCGACTAATATGGGTTGTACCTAGTACATTTGATATTGGTTGTTTGCTTCCGCTACCCTTACGAATTAAAGCACTCTAATTCGTATCATTTGTGGTATCAAAGCTTCGGCTTTGAATCCTTGTTAAGTGACAATGGTGGATTTCAACAGCGATGAGTTCATGGACAGATTGCGTGAAGCCTTAAGGGGCGTCGATTTGGGAGATGAACGATGGAGGCCTAGAAGGGGTGAACCACGTCCAAACGTGGATGAGTTCAAATTCAACGAGCTACCTGAATTCAATGGCAGTGCAGACCCGGAGGTTTATTTGGAATGGGAGCGCAAGATCGATAGAATGTTTGACTTCAAGGATCTTGACGATGAGAAGCGTTGTAAGTATGCTATTCTGAAACTTAGCAAAAGTGCATCGTTGTGGTATGAAGGTTTGAAGGCTAAAAGAATACGAGATAGGAAGGAGAAAATCAGTTCTTGGGAGTCCTTGAAAAGAAAGTTGCGCAAAAGGTATGTGCCATCGAACCACAGATTGAACTTGTATAAGAAGACTTCAGATTTAGTACAAGGCAAAATGAGTGTTGCCGAGTACATGGATGAATTCCAAAACCTATGTTTAATGGGTGAGTTGGAGGAAAATGAAGAGCAAAGAATGAGTCGTTTTCTTCGTGGCCTGAATAAGAACATAGCATTTGCTGTTGAGCTATGTAATTATACTGATTTCGACACTTTGTGCACCTTGTGCTTAAAGATTGAAAATCAAAATAAGAGCAGATATAATGCTGGGAGTTCAAGTGGTTGGTCCAAGGGAGGTGCGTCGAGTAGTGCAAATGCAGCCCCTAACACTAAGCCAAATGTGACTCAACCAAAACAAGGTGAGCCTACTCCTAAACAGTCTAGTGTTGCACCCAAAGAGACTAGCCTGTCGAAGGTTAGGTGTTTTAAGTGTCAAGGCTTTGGACACTTTGCTAGAGCTTGCCCTAATCAACGAGTTGTGACCCTCAGAGAGGCGGTTAGCATGCGTGATGAGTTGGCTAAGGAAGAGGAAGAATCTGGTGGCACTGTTGACATGGATGGACCTGAAATTGTTGAAGACGCCGAGGATGAGGTAGAAGAATATGAACCTCCCATCTATGATACTTTGGTGCTTAGAACTTTACAAACTAAAACTGTACCCTTGGCTGGGGATCAAAGGGATCAAATCTTCTACACTAAGTGTCAAGTGAAGGATAAATGGTGTAGTGTCATTGTGGATGGAGGTAGTTGTACCAATGCAGCTTCAACTGAAATGGTGTCTAAGTTAGGACTACTCACAACAAAACATCCTAAACCTTATGCATTACATTGGTTGGACAATGGGAGTAGTATAAAAGTTACAAAACAGGTTCGTGTGGGGTTAACCATGGGGTCTTATGTTGATGAGATCTTGTGTGATGTTGTGCCTATGGATGCAAGTCATATACTTTTGGGACGTCCTTGGCAATCTGATAGAGATGTGACGCATAGAGGAAGATCAAATGAGTATGAATTGAACTACAAAGGCAAGAGGATTGTGCTGAAACCTATGGCATCAAATGAAGTCCGTTCCATGACTACAAAAAGAGGTAAAAGTCCTAGCCTCACTATGTTTGCTACTGAAAATGAAGTGAAAAATGCTATTGATATTGGTGAATTAGTTTACATGTTGGTTGCAAAGAATGCTAAACAGGATGATATTGAAACTCCTCTTAAACAACAATTGGAAGCTGTCTTGAATGAGTATGAAGATGTGTTCCCAAATGAACTACCAATTGGTTTACCACCTGTTCATGGAATTGAGCATCAAATTGATCTAATGCCGAGAGCTCCATTACCAAACAAGGCTGCCTATAGGTGTAATCCGGAGGAGACAAAAGAGTTGCAACGGCAAATTTGAAGAATTGATCTGTATGGGTTATGTGCGTGAATCAATGAGTCCTTGTGCTGTCCCAACATTGTTGGTTCCTAAGAAGGATGGTTCATGGGGAATGTGTATTGATAGTAGGGCGGTGAACAACATAACCATCAAATATCGCTTTCCCATTCCAAGGTTAGATGATATGCTTGATGAGTTACATGGGTCGGTTATATTCTCAAAAATCAATCTAAGGAGTGGGTATCACCAAATCAGAATGCGTGAAGGTGATGAATGGAAGACGGCATTCAAGACCAAGCATGGTCTATATGAATGGTTGGTTATGCCATTTGGGCTCACGAATGCGCCTAGCACCTTCATGAGGCTCATGAACGAAGTACTCAAGCCATTTTTGAAGAGGAGCATTTCACTCATTTGAAACAAATCTTTGAAACCCTAAGAGCACAAAAACTCTATGGGAAGAAGGAGAAGTGTGATTTCTTGGTTGAAAGTGTGGTGTTTCTTGGATATGTTGTGTCTAAAGATGGAGTATCGGTTGATCAAACAAAGGTGGATGCTATCAAAACATGGCCAAGTCCTACAACAGTTTCGGAGGTGAGATCTTTCCATGGTCTTGCATCATTTTATCGACGTTTTATACAGAATTTCAGCACTATAACAAGCCCTATTACTGAATGTTTGAAGAAGGGTGCATTTGTGTGGAATGAGCGAGCACAAAAGGCTTTTGAATTGATTAAGTTAAAGCTTTGTGAAGCTCTTGTTTTAGCTTTGCCTGACTTCACTCAACCATTTGAGGTTGAATGTGATGCTAGTGGAGTTGGCATTGGAGCTGTTTTGATACAAAACAAAAGGCCTATAGCTTATTTCTCGGAGAAACTTGGGGGAGCTCAATTGAACTATTGCACCTATGACAAGGAATTCTATGCCATTGTAAGAGCTCTTGATCATTGGAGTCATTATTTGCGTTCTAACCACTTTGTGTTGCATTCAGATCACGAGTCTTTAAAGTATATCAACGGACAACAAAAGTTGAGTCCAAGGCATGCTAAATGGGTTGAATTTCTTCAATCTTTTAATTTCTCTTCAAAATACAAAGATGGTAAAAGTAACGTGGTGGCTGATGGACTTTCAAGGAGGTATGCTTTGATTTCAATTCTCGAAACTCGTTTACTTGGTTTTGAGACTTTGAAAGATTATTATAAAGAGGATATAGATTTTGGTGAGATATACTCTAACTGCGAAAATGGAGCATTTGGAAAGTACATAATGCAGGGTGGATTTTTGTTCAAGGAGGATGTAGATTTTGGTGAGATATACTCTAACTGTGAAAATGGAGCATTTGGAAAGTACATAATGCAGGAGGATGTAGATTTTGGTGAGATATACTCTAACTGGTACGAAATCGTACGAACTTGTACGAACTCGTACGAGAAGGTACAATATAGGGCCAAATCGTACAATTTGTTCCGAATTAGTACGAAATCACACGAAAGGGTATGAATAGGTACGAAATGGTAGAAAAAATTGTACGAAATCGAACCAGTTTATACAATAAGGGCCAAATCGTACGATTTGGTCCGAACTGGTACGAAATCATAAGAAATGGTATGAAAAGGTACAAACAGGTACGAAATTGTACGAACTGGTACGAACTCGTACGAGTTAGTACAATATGGGCCAAATTGTACTATTTGGTCGAAACTTGTACTAACACGTACGAAATCGTACGAAATGGTATGAATAGTATGAACTCGAAAAAATGGTTCGAAATCTTACTAGTTTATACAATATGGGACAAATCGTTCGATTTGGTCCGACCTGGTACGAAATCATACGAAATGGTAGAAACAGGTACGAAATCATACGAACTACTCCGAACTCGAAAAAATGGTACGAAATCGTACCGGTTTATACAATAAGGGCCAATCGCACGATTTGGTCCGAACTGGTACGAAATCATACGAAATGGTATGAAATGGTAGAAACAGGTACGAAATTGTACGAACTGGTACGAACTTGTAAAAAATGGTACGAATTCGTACGAGTTTGAAACAGGTACAAAATCGTATGAATAGTTCGAACTCCAAAAAATGGTTTGAAATCGTACTAGTTTATACAATATGGGCCAAATCGTACGATTTGGTCCGACCTGGTACGAAATCACACGAAATGGTATAAAATGTTACAAACAGGTACGAAATCGTACGAACTGGTCCGAATCCGTACAAGTTTGTACAATATGGGCCAAATCGTACGATTTGGTCTGAACTGTTACGAAATCACACGAAATGGTATGAAATGGTACAAACAGGTACGAACTCGTCCAAGTATGTACAATATGGGCCAAATTGTACACTTTGGTCCGAACTGGTGCGAAATCACACGAAATGGTATGAGCCGGTACGAAATCGTACGAAATCGTATGAACTAGTATGAACTCGAAAAAATGGTACGAACTCGTACGAGTATGTGCAATATGGGCCAAATCGTACGATTTTGTCCGAACTGGTACGAAATCATATTATATGGTACAAACAGGTACGAAATCGTACGAACTGGTACGAACTCAAAAAATGGTACGAACTCGTACGAGTTTCTACAACATGGGCCAATTTGATCGATTTGGCCGAAACTAGTATGAACAGGTACGAAATCGTACGAAATGGCATGAACTAGTACGAACTCCAAAAATGGTACGAAATCGTACCAATTTATACAATATGGGCCAAATCGTACGATTTGGTCCGAACTGGTACGAAATCATAGGAAATGGGATGAAATGGTACAAACAGGTACGAAATTGTACGTCCTGGTACGAGCTCGATAAAATGGTACGAACTCGTACCAGTTTATACAATATGGGCCAAATCGTACGATTTGGTCCGAACTGGTACGAAATCAGACGAAATTGTATGAAATGGTACAAACAGGTACGAAATCATACGAACTACTCCGAACTCGAAAAAATGGTACGAAATCTTACCAGTTTATACAATAAGGGCCAATCGCACGATTTGGTCCTAACTGGTACGAAATCATATGAAATGGTATGAAATGGTACAAACAGGTACGAAATTGTACGAACTAGTACGAACTCGTAAAAAATGGTACGAATTCGTACGAGTTTGTACAATATGGGCCAAATTGTACGATTTGGTCGAAACTAGTACGAACAGGTACGAAATGGTATGAACTTGTACGAACTCGAAAAAATGGTTCGAAATCGTACTAGTTTATACAATATGGGCCAAATCGTACGATTTGGTCCGACCTGGTACGAAATCACACGAAATGGTATTAAATGGTACAAACAGGTATGAAATCGTACGAACTCGTACGAGTTGGTACAATATGGGACAAATTGTACTATTTGGTCGAAACTAGTACGAACAGGTACGAAAGCGTACTAAATGGTATGAATAGTACGAACTCGAAAAAATGGTTTGAAATCGTACTAGTTTATTTAATATGGGCCAAATCGTACGATTTGGTCCGACCTGGTACGAAATCACACGAAATGCTATGAAATGGTACAAACAGGTACGAAATCGTAGGAACTGGTACGAATCCGTACAAGTTTGTACAATATGGGCCAAATGGTACGATTTGGTCCGAACTGGTACGAAATCACATGAAATGGTATGAAATGGAACAAATAGGTACGAACACGTCCAGGAATGTACAATAAGGGCCAAATTGTACACTTTGGTCCGAACTGGTACGAAATCACACGAAATGGTATGAACCGGTACGAAATGGTATGAACTAGTATGAACCGGTACGAGTATGTACAATATGGGCCAAATCGTACGATTTGGTCCGAACTGGTACGAAATCAAACAAAATGGTATTAACAGGTACGAATTCGTACGAAATGGTATGAACTAGTAAACTCGAAAAAATTGAACGAAATCGTGCCAGTTTTGACAATATGGGCCAAGTCGTACGATTTCCGAACTGGTACGAAATCTAACAAAATGGTATGAAATGGAACAAATAGGCACAAAATTGTACGAACTAGTATGAACTCGTACGAGTTTGTACAATATGAGCCAAATCGTACGATTTGGCCCGACCTGGTACGAAATCACAGGAAATGGTATGAAATGGTACAAACTGGTACGAAATCGTACGAACCTTGTACGAACTCGTATGAACTTGTACGAACTCGTACGAGTTGGTACAATATGGGCCAAATCATACAATTTGTTCCGAACTAGTACAAAATCACACGAAATGGTATGAATAGGTACGAAATGGTACAAAGTGGTATGAACTAATACGAACTCGAAAAAATGGTATGAAATCGAACCAGTTTATACAATACGGGCCAGATCGTACGATTTGGTCCGAACTGGTACGAAATCATACGAAATGGTATGAAATGGTACAAACAGGTACGAAATTGTACGAACTGGTACGAACTCGTACGAGTTGCTACAATATGGGCCAAACTTGTACTATCTGGTCGAAACTTGTACGAACAAGTACGAAATCGTACGAAATGGTATGAATAGTATGAACTCGAAAAAATGGTTCGAAATCGTACTAAATCATACGAAATCTTACGAAATGGTACAAACAGGTACGAAATCATACGAACTACTCCGATCTCGAAAAAATGGTACGAAATCGTACCAGTTTATACAATAAGGGCCAATCGCACGATTTGGTCCGAACTGGTACGAAATCATACGAAATGGTATGAAATGGTACAAACAGGT
>CM076854.1:57434393-57454305 GCA_039519185.1 Astragalus membranaceus | reverse complement strand
GTACCATTTCATACCATTTCGTATGATCTCGAACCAGTTCGGACCAAATCGTACGATTTGGCCCATATTGTACAAACTCGTACAAGTTCGTACCAGTTCGTACGATTTCGTCCCAGTTTGTACCATTTCATACCATTTCATGTGATTTTGTACCAGTTCGGGCCAAATCCTACTATTTGGCCCATATTGTACAAACTCGTACGAGTTCATACCATTTTGTTTGTTTTCGTACCAGTTCGGACCAAATTGTAGGATTTTGCCCATATTGTATAAACTGGTACGATTTCGTACCATTTTTTCGAGTTCTTACTAGTTCATACCATTTCGTACGATTTGTACCTGTTCATACCATTTCGTGTGATTTCGTACCAGTTGGGACCAAAGTGTACAATTTGGCCCATATTGTACATACTCGGACGAGTTCGTACCTGTTTGTTCCATTTCATACCATTTCGTGTGATTTCGTACCAGTTCGGACCAAAGTGTACCATTTGGCCATATTGTACATACTCAATCGAGTTCGTACCTGTTTGTTCCATTTCATACCATTTCGTGTGATTTCGTACCAGTTCGGACCAAATCGTACGATTTGGCCCATATTATAAACTGGTACGAGTTCGTACCATTTTTTCGAGTTCGTACCAGTTCCTACGATTTCGTACCTGTTGTTTTATTTCATACCATTTCTATGATTTCGTACCAGTTCGGACCAAATCGTACGATTTGGCCCATATTGTATAAACTAGTACGATTTCGTACCATTTTTTCGAGTTCGTACTAGTTAATACCATTTCGTACGATTTCGTACCTGTTAATACCATTTCGTGGGATTTTGTACCAGTTCGGAAATCGTACGATTTGGCCCATATTGTACATACTCGTACGAGTTCGTACCATTTTTTCGAGTTCGTAGTAGTTCGTACGATTTCGTACCTGTTTGTACCATTTCAAACCAATTCGTGAGATTTCGTACCAGTTCGCACCGAAGTGTACAATTTGGCCCATATTGTACATACTCGGACGAGTTCGTACCTGTTTGTTCCATTTCATACCATTTCGTGTGATTTCGTACCAGTTCGGACCAAATCCTACGATTTGGCCCATATTGTACAAACTTGTATGGGTTCGTACCAGTTTGACGATTTCGTACCTATTTGTACCATTTCATACCATTTCATGTGATTTCGTACCAGGTCGGACCAAATCGTACGATTTGGCCCATATTGTATAAAGTAATACGATTTCGAACCATTTTTTCGAGTTCGTACTATTCATACCATTTCATACGATTTCGTACCTGTTCGTACTAGTTTCGACCAAATCATACAATTTGGCCCATATTGTACCAACTCGTACGAGTTTGTACCATTTTTTACGACTTCGTACCAGTTCGTACAATTTCGTACCTGTTTGTACCATTTCATACCATTTCGTGTGATCTCGAACCAGATCGGACCAAATCGTACGATTTGGCCCATATTGTACAAACTCGTACAAGTTCGTACCAGTTCGTACGATTTCGTCCCAGTTTGTACCATTTCATACCATTTCATGTGATTTTGTACCAGTTCGGGCCAAATCCTACTATTTGGCCCATATTGTACAAACTCGTACGAGTTCATACCATTTTGTTTGTTTTCGTACCAGTTCAGACCAAATTGTAGGATTTTGCCCATATTGTATAAACTGGTACGATTTCGTACCATTTTTTTGAGTTCTTACTAGTTCATACCATTTCGTACGATTTCGTACCTGTTCATACCATTTCGTGTGATTTCGTACCAGTTGGGACCAAAGTGTACAATTTGGCCCATATTGTACATACTCGGACGAGTTCGTACCTGTTTGTTCCATTTCATACCATTTCGTGTGATTTCGTACCAGTTCGGACCAAAGTGTACCATTTGGCCCATATTGTACATACTCAAACGAGTTCGTACCTGTTTGTTCCATTTCATACCATTTCGTGTGATTTCGTACCAGTTCGGACCAAATCGTACGATTTGGCCCGTATTATATAAACTGGTACGAGTTCGTACCATTTTTTCGAGTTCGTACCAGTTCCTACGATTTCGTACCTGTTTGTTTTATTTCATACCATTTCGTATGATTTCGTACCAGTTCGGACCAAATCGTACGATTTGGCCCATATTGTATAAACTAGTACGATTTCGTACCATTTTTTCGAGTTCGTACTAGTTAATACCATTTCGTACGATTTCGTACCTGTTAATACCATTTCGTGGGATTTTGTACCAGTTCGGACCAAATCGTACGATTTGGCCCATATTGTACATACTCGTACGAGTTCGTACCATTTTTTCGAGTTCGTACTAGTTCGTACGATTTCGTACCTGTTTGTACCATTTCAAACCAATTCGTGAGATTTCGTACCAGTTCGCACCGAAGTGTACAATTTGGCCCATATTGTACATACTCGGACGAGTTCGTACCTGTTTGTTCCATTTCATACCATTTCGTGTGATTTCGTACCAGTTCGGACCAAATCCTACGATTTGGCCCATATTGTACAAACTTGTATGGGTTCGTACCAGTTTGACGATTTCGTACCTGTTTGTACCATTTCATACCATTTCATGTGATTTCGTACCAGGTCGGACCAAATCGTAGGATTTGGCCCATATTGTATAAAGTAATACGATTTCGAACCATTTTTTCGAGTTCGTACTATTCATACCATTTCGTAAGATTTCGTACCTGTTCGTACTAGTTTCGACCAAATCATACAATTTGGCCCAAATTGTACCAACTCGTACGAGTTTGTACCATTTTTTACGAGTTCGTACCAGTTCGTACAATTTCGTACCTGTTTGTACCATTTCATACCATTTCGTGTGATCTCGAACCAGATCGGACCAAATCGTACGATTTGGCCCATATTGTACAAACTCGTACAAGTTCGTACCAGTTCGTACGATTTCGTCCCAGTTTGTACCATTTCATACCATTTCATGTGATTTTGTACCAGTTCGGGCCAAATCCTACTATTTGGCCCATATTGTACAAACTCGTACGAGTTCATACCATTTTGTTTGTTTTCGTACCAGTTCAGACCAAATTGTAGGATTTTGCCCATATTGTATAAACTGGTACGATTTCGTACCATTTTTTCGAGTTCTTACTAGTTCATACCATTTCGTACGATTTCGTACCTGTTCATACCATTTCGTGTGATTTCGTACCAGTTGGGACCAAAGTGTACAATTTGGCCCATATTGTACATACTCGGACGAGTTCGTACCTGTTTGTTCCATCTCATACCATTTCGTGTGATTTCGTACCAGTTCGGACCAAAGTGTACCATTTGGCCCATATTGTACATACTCAAACGAGTTCGTACCTGTTTGTTCCATTTCATACCATTTCGTGTGATTTCGTACCAGTTCGGACCAAATCGTACGATTTGGCCCATATTATATAAACTGGTACGAGTTCGTACCATTTTTTCGAGTTCGTACCAGTTCCTACGATTTCGTACCTGTTTGTTTTATTTCATACCATTTCGTATGATTTTGTACCAGTTCGGACCAAATCGTACGATTTGGCCCATATTGTATAAACTAGTACGATTTCGTACCATTTTTTCGAGTTCGTACTAGTTAATACCATTTCGTACGATTTCGTACCTGTTAATACCATTTCGTGGGATTTTGTACCAGTTCGGACCAAATCGTACGATTTGGCCCATATTGTACATACTCGTACGAGTTCGTACCATTTTTTCGAGTTCGTACTAGTTCGTACGATTTCGTACCTGTTTGTACCATTTCAAACCAATTCGTGAGATTTCGTACCAGTTCGCACCGAAGTGTACAATTTGGCCCATATTGTACATACTCGGACGAGTTCGTACCTGTTTGTTCCATTTCATACCATTTCGTGCGATTTCGTACCAGTTCGGACCAAATCCTACGATTTGGCCCATATTGTACAAACTTGTATGGGTTCGTACCAGTTTGACGATTTCGTACCTGTTTGTACCATTTCATACCATTTCATGTGATTTTGTACCAGGTCGGACCAAATCGTACGATTTGGCCCATATTGTATAAAGTAATACGATTTCGAACCATTTTTTCGAGTTCGTACTATTCATACCATTTCGTGCGATTTCGTACCTGTTCGTACTAGTTTCGACCAAATCATACAATTTGGCCCATATTGTACCAACTCGTACGAGTTTGTACCATTTTTTACGAGTTCGTACCAGTTTGTACAATTTCGTACCTGTTTGTACCATTTCATACCATTTCGTGTGATCTCGAACCAGATCGGACCAAATCGTACGATTTGGCCCATATTGTACAAACTCGTACAAGTTCGTACCAGTTCGTACGATTTCGTCCCAGTTTGTACCATTTCATACCATTTCATGTGATTTTGTACCAGTTCGGGCCAAATCCTACTATTTGGCCCATATTGTACAAACTCGTACGAGTTCATACTATAACACCCTGGTATTTTTATTTGTTAAAAACACCCAAGTGCACATTAAACATACATCAGAGATATTATTTCCTGTTCAGACACTGAATACCATTATAAATTTTTCGCTGAATAAAACAAAATAGTCTTATATACAAACAAGACCATAACCTGTCAGCAACTATGGTAGTCAGAGTCATACAAGAAAGCGGAATGAAAGATAACATAATACTAATGCCATAGTATTGTGATACACAGACAACAGAAGGGAAATAAACTTAAACGTAAAACTAAGTCATCATCCATCACTCGGGGCCACCTACTCGTGCCTCTGAGGTTTCTTCTGTCCCTGTTTATCTGTAAAACAACAACATTTAAACAGTGAGATACAATCTCAGTGAGTTCTACCGAGACCCCTACTAACTCTCTCGGTTCAATTAATAATCCTTTTTAAAACCAACACGACACCGACTGCAATAAAGTGCTAACCCCGGCGAACGTGAACAAACAAAGTGCGGCACCGACTGCAATAAAGTGCTAACCCCGGTGTATCGCACAGTACGACACCGACTGCAATAAAGTGCTAACCCCGGTGTGCGTACAACAAACTCATGACATAACACCGACTGCAAATCCAGTGCTAATCCCGGTGAACCCCCTTACCAATAGTACATTCTCCTATTGACACGGAGCCTAGGTTGGGGGAGCATGACTGCCCCGCCTAGTATGTCAAAACATGGGTCGTCACCCAACTCGATATACATATAAACATATATATCTACAGTACTATGAACCCACGGTCCATCAAATCAGACAATCCATGACACACTTTAATCCACAATTTTATAAATTCGAAGTTCACACTCGCACTCTAGTTGACCACTTTTTGACACAATTTTCAATATCAAAAACAGTTCATTTTGCCTTAAAACTAGAATATTCAGTTAGGCCTCTGAATAAGCTTTCCAACGCATCTTAGAACACCTCAATCGGGTTCCCGGATCAAAAGATATCGCGAAAACAAAAACAGTGAAAAACTGTTGAAATTCTGCCAAGCTGCGCTGAAGTCGCGCCTGGAGCGCAAGTTCAGCGCGAACTGGCAGAATGTTCTGTCATTCTGCGCTGAAGTCGCGCCTGGAGCGCAGGTGAGGCGCGAACAGGCAGAACAGGGGTCTGTTAAGACAGATTTTGCGATTTTCGCGAAATCCGCTATTCCGCTCAATTCCGATCTTTGTTCCGATCAAAAACAGATTTGACAACCAGTAAAATGAGTCCAATTCAAACCACAAAATCAATCAATCCAATCAAAAACTTAATCAAAACGAATTGTATTAAAACACGACATATTTTCAAATAACGGTTTTCGTTCCAAAATTTCTCGAAACCAATTAACGTAAAAACTAACGAGACACAAAAACATCCTAAGCGTGAGTAAAACTCACCCTTGAAGCGAGAGCCGATATCGAACCGAATTTGCCGAAACGTCGAAATCACCGGATCGAACCCAAACAACAACGAACCGCTCCTAACTTCGTTCCGAGCTTCCAATCGCGTTCAATCCGCTCCTAGCTTCGATCCTAAGCATAACCCAATCACCAACACAACCTATTAATCCTTGATTTCAACAAATTCTCCCCACAAACCTTCAATTTTCGAAGTCAAATAGAAGGGGGAAAAATGGAGGAGAGGCTTACCTAAGATATGGGTTTTGTAGAGGAGAGGGAGATGGTGATTGTGCTGAAATTTGAGGTGATGGGGTTTCCTCTTCTTCTTCCTTTCTCTTCTTCTTTCCTCTTCTTCTTTCTCCTTTCCTTCTCTTCTTTTCTTTCTCTGTTTTCTTTTCTTCTGTTCGTATCCTCCTCTTCTTTCCTTTCTTTTAATTAACACACACACACACACATATTTATTTTATTAATAAATAAGTGGTGGCGTGGTCCAATTACCATATTGACCCAAATTCCTTATTTCGATTCCAAAACTTCCTTGGTCCGTATTATTCGGTCAACGACCCTGTGACAGCCAATAATTAATTTTAGCACTCAATAATTTTACCAATTAAGTACCAAATTAATTCAATTGGGTTTACTTCCAAATAATCTCGATTAATTATTTTGGGGATGTTACATTCTCCCCAACTTGAAAGAATTTTGTCCTCAAAATTAGACACAACATACCTCAAGAGAACAAATACGGATACCGAGTCCGCATATCGTCCTCCAACTCCCAAGTAGCTTCCTCGGCAGAAAAACCATCCCAAACCACCTTGACAATGGGAATTGACTTTGTCCGTAGCGTCCTCTCGCCACGTTCCATGATGTAATTCGGATTAGGTTGGAAGGACAAGTCCGGTCGAAGGTCAATCGTTTCAAAATCTAACGGTTGGCTTGGATCGGGAATGTACTTCCGCAACTGAGACACATGGAATACATCATGCAGATTTGACAATGGTGGAGGCAAAGCAATACGGTATGCAAGAGGCCCTATTCGCTCGATTATCTGGAAAGGTCCAATATACCGAGGACTGAGTTTCTTCACCCGTAATGCCTACCTGTGCCAATTGTTGGTGATAATCTCAAAAACACATGATCGCCCGACTCAAATTCCAACGGCCTTCTTCTTTTATCAGCATAGCTCTTTTGCCTACTTTGAGCGGCTTTCATTCTTTCCCTGATCTGGCGGATCTTTTCAGTAGTGTCTTGGATCACCTCGGGTCCTAACAATCGGTTCTCACCTACTTCCCACCAACACAATGGAGTCCTGCATTTCCTACCATACAAGGCTTCATAAGGTGCCATTCCGATACTGGAATGATAACTGTTGTTATATGAAAATTCCACCAATGGAAGATGATCCTCCCATTTCTTCCCGTTATCAAGCACCGAAGCCCTAAGCATATCCTCTAAGGTCTGGATAGTTCTCTCGGTCTGACCGTCTGTCTGCGGGTGATAAGCGGTACTAAGAAGTACTTTAGTTCCCAATGCTTCATTCAGAGCTTTCCAAAATCGAGAAGTGAATTTCGGATCTCGATCCGACACTATACTGGTAGGAACCCCATGTAACCTTACTATGTTCTTCAAATACACCTCAGCTAACTTGGATACTTTACTGCTAGAACGAACTGGAATAAAATGAGCTGATTTGGTTAACCGATCCACAACTACCCAAATGGAGTCGTTACCGGCTTGAGACCTTGGCAATGCCATTACAAAATCCATAGAAATGTCTTCCCATTTCCACACTGCACGTCTAGTGACCGTAGCAGACCAGCAGGCTTCTGATGTTCTATCTTAACTTTTTGACAAGTTAAGCATTGTGATACGAATTCAGCAATTTCTAGCTTCATTCCCGGCCACCAATACATTTGTTTTAAATCTCTATACATCTTGGTGGATCCAGGATGTACAGAAAATAAACTTCGGTGTGCTTCTTCAAGCACTTGCTTTTAATATCTTCATTATCAGGCACACAGATCCTACCGTTGAAACAAATAACTCCATCACTATCTTCGGTAAAGTCTGGCATCACTTTCTGTGATTGTAGTTTCATATCAACTTCCTGTGCTAAGCGAATAGAATCCCTTATGGAACTAGAGATCCTCATGTGGCTCAACACCAACCGGTTCCTTTTTGGCTTTGAATCCACATTTAAGTCCCGGAAAGACTCCAACAATTCCATTTCATGCATCATTAATCCTGCTATATGAATGGATTTCCTACTTAGTGCATCGGCTACAACATTAGCTTTTCCCGGATGATACTTCAGTTCGAATCATAATCCTTCAGAAGCTCCACCCATCTTCTCTGCCTGTTATTCAACTCCTTCTGGTCAAACAGATATTTCAAGCTTTTATGATCACTAAAGACTTCGAAACGAGACCCATACAGGTAATGTCTCCCAAATCTTCAGTGCGTACACAATAGCTGCCAACTCCAAATCATGAGTCGGATAATTTTCTTCATGAGTCTTCAACTGTCTGGAGGCATAAGCTACAACTTGTTGGTTCTGCATGAGAAACACACCCCAAACCCTTCCCAGAAGCATCGCTGTAAATTTGAAATTCCAAAGACGGATCTGGAAGAATTAGGATTGGAGCAGAAGTCAATCTAACCTTCAATTCTTGAAAACATTCCTCACAATCGGCATTCCATATAAACGGTTGGGCCTTGCGAGTCAACCGAGTAAGTGGAAGAACCAATTGTGAAAAACCTTGGATAAACCTCCTGTAGTAACCGCTAGACCCAAGAAACTTCTTATTTCTGTAACAGATGTTGGTCGTTCCCAGTTCAACACCGCTTCTACTTTACTGGGATCCACAGCAACTCCCGATTGGGAAATCACGTGTCCCAAAAACTTCACTTCCGGCATCCAGAAGTCACACTTCGACGGCTTGGCATACAATTTCTTTTCTCGGAGTACGTTCAGAACAATGCGGAGATGTTGAACATGGTCCTCAATGGTCTTAGAGTACACCAAGATATCATCAATAAAAACTACCACAAACTGATCAAGGTACGTGTGAAATACTCGGTTCATGTAATCCATGAATACCGCTGGAGCATTAGTCAAACCGAAGGGCATCACTACGAACTCGTAATGTCCATACCTCGTACGGAAAGCTGTCTTCGGAATATCTAAGGCTCGTACCTTTATTTGATGATAGCCCGACCTCAGATCAATTTTTGAAAATACCACAGCACCTCTAAGTTGGTCGAGCAAATCGTCTATCCTTGGCAAGGATATTTATTCTTGATCGTCACTTTATTCAATTGTCGATAATCTATGCACAACCTCATGCTACCATCCTTCTTTTTGACTAGCAACACCGGAGCACCCCATGGAGAAGCACTCGGTCGGATAAACCTTTTCGATATTAATTCCTCAAGTTGAGACTTCAGTTCCTTCAACTCTAAAGGAGACATTCTATAAGGAGCAATAGAGATTGATCCTGTACCAGGAATCAATTCTATTGAGAATTCTACCTCTCGGTCAGGAGGTAAGGATGAAACTTCTTCTGGAAAGACATCTAGAAATTCATTTACCACTTGCACAGATGACAAATCTAAACCCGTTTCAGTAGATGCAGATAACATAATAAGAATAGCTTCCGCACCTTGGAATAATGACTGGCTTGCTTCGGTGTAAGAGATCGTCGCTTCAGAATCTGCCTGTGTCAATCCTACGGATTCGGAGGCGAAGCTAATAGTTCGATCGGCACAGTTGATTGTTACATGATTTTCAGCCATCCAATTCATACCCAGAACAATGTCCATGCTTCTCATAGGCAAGCAAATAAATTTCACAACAAACTGTCTGTCGCCTATGACAAGTAGGCAATTTTCACATAATGATTGGGTCTGGACACGACCCTTGGCAGCAGTTAAAATAGTTATCGGTTCGGATAGCTCAGACAATGCTAATCCCAACCGATCCACACATGCTTGCGAGATAAAACAGTGAGTTGCACCAGAATCATATAAAATATTGACTGAATTATTAAAAAGAGATCCCGTACCCCTCAGAAGATTATCAGAAGGAGTGATGGTTCGAGCATCTAATGTGTTGATTCGCCCCTGACCAGGAGCATTTGGTGCTCTTTGCGGATTCTTCTTTGTTGGGCACTTATTTGCATAGTGCCCCTCTTCATTGCAAACATAGCACCGATCGGCCTTGGCGGACACTCTCCGCGGTGATGTCTTCCACAAAGTCTACAATTCCTGAATTGTGCAGAGTCAGACGATTGCACCTGCTTCCCTTTGTACTTACCTCCTTTCCCCGAGTCATGCCTGGGACCCATCTGAGAACTAGATGATCCAGTGTTCCTCTTGCTCTGATGGAATGCCTTTCTGCTTGCATACAACCTTGACAAATCACTTTCGGCGATATAAGCTTGTTGTACCATGGCTGCATAGTTGGTTCTCGGAAAAGAACTAAGACTTTGAGCAATATCTTCTCTCAACCCATATTTGTACCTGTCAGTTTTCCATTGGTCACTTGGGGCATATCCAGCTAAACCGAAGAATTGATACAACTCTTCAAATTTAGCCGTGTATTGGCCCACGGTCAAGCCTCCTTGTGTAAAAGTCAAAAACTCATTTTCCTTATCCAACCTCATAGCCGTGGGGAAGAATTGTTCTAAAAATGATGTTCGGAAATTGTCCCAAGTCGGGGGAGTTCCCATTGTCTCCATCATGGCCCTAGCATTTGTCCACCAGTTATTGGCCTCTCCCTTCAACATATGGGATGCCAACCTCAACTTGTCTTCATCGGTCACTTGCATTGTTACAAAGATCTTTTCAATGTCATCCAGCCAATGTTGTGCTCTCATGACATCCGGCCCACCTCTAAACTCGGAGGGTTTCATTTTCAGGAACTCTGTGAAAATTCTCCTTGGGTTCACTTGTGGCTCTGGAGCTTGATGCTGCTGAGCATTTTGCTGTAGGATTTGTTGCTGCTGATGCATAAGCATCATGTCTTGCATCATTTTCTGCTGGTTCTCAATTACATTCTGCATCCACTCAAAATTTGGATCAACAGGAGGAGGAACGCCTCTACCTCTTCTGGCCATGATTCTGCGAAATATGCACAAAGTATTAAGTTGATCAAGCTCAATGTCTAATAGCATACTAAGAAAATCACACTGGAAAAAGCAAAGACCCTATAAGCTAAGTCCGACTAGGTCGAACCGCTCTGATACCAACTGTAACACCCTGGTATTTTTATTTGTTAAAAACACCCAAGTGCACATTAAACATACATCAGAGATATTATTTCCTGTTCAGACACTGAAATATATAATAATAATTATAAATTTTTCGCTGAATAAAACAAAATAGTCTTATATACAAACAAGACCATAACCTGTCAGCAACTATGGTAGTCAGAGTCATACAAGAAAGCGGAATGAAAGATAACATAATACTAATGCCATAGTATTGTGATACACAGACAACAGAAGGGAAATAAACTTAAACGTAAAACTAAGTCATCATCCATCACTCGGGGCCACCTACTCGTGCCTCTGAGGTTTCTTCTGTCCCTGTTTATCTGTAAAACAACAACATTTAAACAGTGAGATACAATCTCAGTGAGTTCTACCGAGACCCCTACTAACTCTCTCGGTTCAATTAATAATCCTTTTTAAAACCAACACGACACCGACTGCAATAAAGTGCTAACCCGGCGAACGTGAACAAACAAAGTGCGGCACCGACTGCAATAAAGTGCTAACCCCTGTATCGCACAGTACGACACCGACTGCAATAAAGTGCTAACCCCGGTGTGCGTACAACAAACTCATGACATAACACCGACTGCAAATCCAGTGCTAATCCCGGTGAACCCCCTTACCAATAGTACATTCTCCTATTGGCACGGAGCCTAGGTTGGGGGAGCATGACTGCCCCGCCTAGTATGTCAAAACATGGGTCGTCACCCAACTCGATATACATATAAACATATATATCTACAGTACTATGAACCCACGGTCCATCAAATCAGACAATCCATGACACACTTTAATCCACAATTTTATAAATTCGAAGTTCACACTCGCACTCTAGTTGACCACTTTTTGACACAATTTTCAATATCAAAAACAGTTCATTTTGCCTTAAAACTAGAATATTCAGTTAGGCCTCTGAATAAGCTTTCCAACGCATCTTAGAACACCTCAATCGGGTTCCCGGATCAAAAGATATCGCGAAAACAAAAACAGTGAAAAACTGTTGAAATTCTGCCAAGCTGCGCTGAAGTCGCGCCTGGAGCGCAAGTTCAGCGCGAACTGGCAGAATGTTCTGTCATTCTGCGCTGAAGTCGCGCCTGGAGCGCAGGTGAGGCGCGAACAGGCAGAACAGGGGTCTGTTAAGACAGATTTTGCGATTTTCGCGAAATCCGCTATTCCGCTCAATTCCGATCTTTGTTCCGATCAAAAACAGATTTGACAACCAGTAAAATGAGTCCAATTCAAACCACAAAATCAATCAATCCAATCAAAAACTTAATCAAAACGAATTGTATTAAAACACGACATATTTTCAAATAACGGTTTTCGTTCCAAAATTTCTCGAAACCAATTAACGTAAAAACTAACGAGACACAAAAACATCCTAAGCGTGAGTAAAACTCACCCTTGAAGCGAGAGCCGATATCGAACCGAATTTGCCGAAACGTCGAAATCACCGAATCGAACCCAAACAACAACGAACCGCTCCTAACTTCGTTCCGAGCTTCCAATCGCGTTCAATCCGCTCCTAGCTTCGATCCTAAGCATAACCCAATCACCAACACAACCTATTAATCCTTGATTTCAACAAATTCTCCCCACAAACCTTCAATTTTCGAAGTCAAATAGAAGGGGGAAAAATGGAGGAGAGGCTTACCTAAGATATGGGTTTTGTAGAGGAGAGGGAGATGGTGATTGTGCTGAAATTTGAGGTGATGGGGTTTCCTCTTCTTCTTCCTTTCTCTTCTTCTTTCCTCTTCTTCTTTCTCCTTTCCTTCTCTTCTTTTCTTTCTCTGTTTTCTTTCTTCTGTTCGTATCCTCCTCTTCTTTCCTTTCTTTTAATTAACACACACACACACATATTTATTTTAATTAATAAATAAGTGGTGGCGTGGTCCAATTACCATATTGACCCAAATTCCTTATTTCGATTCCAAAACTTCCTTGGTCCGTATTATTCGGTCAACGACCCTGTGACAGCCAATAATTAATTTTAGCACTCAATAATTTTACCAATTAAGTACCAAATTAATTCAATTGGGTTTACTTCCAAATAATCTCGATTAATTATTTTGGGGATGTTACATTCTCCCCAACTTGAAAGAATTTTGTCCTCAAAATTAGACACAACATACCTCAAGAGAACAAATACGGATACCGAGTCCGCATATCGTCCTCCAACTCCCAAGTAGCTTCCTCGGCAGAAAAACCATCCCAAACCACCTTGACAATGGGAATTGACTTTGTCCGTAGCGTCCTCTCGCCACGTTCCATGATGTAATTCGGATTAGGTTGGAAGGACAAGTCCGGTCGAAGTCAATCGTTTCAAAATCTAACGGTTGGCTTGGATCGGGAATGTACTTCCGCAACTGAGACACATGGAATACATCATGCAGATTTGACAATGGTGGAGGCAAAGCAATACGGTATGCAAGAGGCCCTATTCGCTCGATTATCTGGAAAGGTCCAATATACCGAGGACTGAGTTTCTTCACCCGTAATGCCCTACCTGTGCCAATTGTTGGTGATAATCTCAAAAACACATGATCGCCCGACTCAAATTCCAACGGCCTTCTTCTTTTATCAGCATAGCTCTTTTGCCTACTTTGAGCGGCTTTCATTCTTTCCCTGATCTGGCGGATCTTTTCAGTAGTGTCTTGGATCACCTCGGGTCCTAACAATCGGTTCTCACCTACTTCCCACCAACACAATGGAGTCCTGCATTTCCTACCATACAAGGCTTCATAAGGTGCCATTCCGATACTGGAATGATAACTGTTGTTATATGAAAATTCCACCAATGGAAGATGATCCTCCCATTTCTTCCCGTTATCAAGCACCGAAGCCCTAAGCATATCCTCTAAGGTCTGGATAGTTCTCTCGGTCTGACCGTCTGTCTGCGGGTGATAAGCGGTACTAAGAAGTACTTTAGTTCCCAATGCTTCATTCAGAGCTTTCCAAAATCGAGAAGTGAATTTCGGATCTCGATCCGACACTATACTGGTAGGAACCCCATGTAACCTTACTATGTTCTTCAAATACACCTCAGCTAACTTGGATACTTTACTGCTAGAACGAACTGGAATAAAATGAGCTGATTTGGTTAACCGATCCACAACTACCCAAATGGAGTCGTTACCGGCTTGAGACCTTGGCAATGCCATTACAAAATCCATAGAAATGTCTTCCCATTTCCACACTGGCACGTCTAGTGACCGTAGCAGACCAGCAGGCTTCTGATGTTCTATCTTAACTTTTTGACAAGTTAAGCATTGTGATACGAATTCAGCAATTTCTAGCTTCATTCCCGGCCACCAATACATTTGTTTTAAATCTCTATACATCTTGGTGGATCCAGGATGTACAGAAAATAAACTTCGGTGTGCTTCTTCAAGCACTTGCTTTTTAATATCTTCATTATCAGGCACACAGATCCTACCGTTGAAACAAATAACTCCATCACTATCTTCGGTAAAGTCTGGCATCACTTTCTGTGATTGTAGTTTCATATCAACTTCCTGTGCTAAGCGAATAGAATCCCTTATGGAACTAGAGATCCTCATGTGGCTCAACACCAACCGGTTCCTTTTTGGCTTTGAATCCACATTTAAGTCCCGGAAAGACTCCAACAATTCCATTTCATGCATCATTAATCCTGCTATATGAATGGATTTCCTACTTAGTGCATCGGCTACAACATTAGCTTTTCCCGGATGATACTTCAGTTCGAAGTCATAATCCTTCAGAAGCTCCACCCATCTTCTCTGCCTGTTATTCAACTCCTTCTGGTCAAACAGATATTTCAAGCTTTTATGATCACTAAAGACTTCGAAACGAGACCCATACAGGTAATGTCTCCAAATCTTCAGTGCGTACACAATAGCTGCCAACTCCAAATCATGAGTCGGATAATTCTCTTCATGAGTCTTCAACTGTCTGGAGGCATAAGCTACAACTTGTTGGTTCTGCATGAGAACACACCCCAAACCCTTCCCAGAAGCATCGCTGTAAATTTGAAATTCCAAAGACGGATCTGGAAGAATTAGGATTGGAGCAGAAGTCAATCTAACCTTCAATCTTGAAAACATTCCTCACAATCGGCATCCATATAAACGGTTGGGCCTTGCGAGTCAACCGAGTAAGTGGAAGAACCAATTGTGAAAAACCTTGGATAAACCTCCTGTAGTAACCGGCTAGACCCAAGAAACTTCTTATTTCTGTAACAGATGTTGGTCGTTCCCAGTTCAACACCGCTTCTACTTTACTGGGATCCACAGCAACTCCCGATTGGGAAATCACGTGTCCCAAAAACTTCACTTCCGGCATCCAGAAGTCACACTTCGACGGCTTGGCATACAATTTCTTTTCTCGGAGTACGTTCAGAACGATGCGGAGATGTTGAACATGGTCCTCAATGGTCTTAGAGTACACCAAGATATCATCAATAAAAACTACCACAAACTGATCAAGGTACGTGTGAAATACTCGGTTCATGTAATCCATGAATACCGCTGGAGCATTAGTCAAACCGAAGGGCATCACTACGAACTCGTAATGTCCATACCTCGTACGGAAAGCTGTCTTCGGAATATCTAAGGCTCGTACCTTTATTTGATGATAGCCCGACCTCAGATCAATTTTTGAAAATACCACAGCACCTCTAAGTTGGTCGAGCAAATCGTCTATCCTTGGCAAGGGATATTTATTCTTGATCGTCACTTTATTCAATTGTCGATAATCTATGCACAACCTCATGCTACCATCCTTCTTTTTGACTAGCAACACCGGAGCACCCCATGGAGAAGCACTCGGTCGGATAAACCTTTTCGATATCAATTCCTCAAGTTGAGACTTCAGTTCCTTCAACTCTAAAGGAGACATTCTATAAGGAGCAATAGAGATTGATCCTGTACCAGGAATCAATTCTATTGAGAATTCTACCTCTCGGTCAGGAGGTAAGGATGAAACTTCTTCTGGAAAGACATCTAGAAATTCATTTACCACTTGCACAGATGACAAATCTAAACCCGTTTCAGTAGATGCAGATAACATAATAAGAATAGCTTCCGCACCTTGGAATAATGACTGGCTTGCTTCGGTGTAAGAGATCGTCGCTTCAGAATCTGCCTGTGTCAATCCTACGGATTCGGAGGCGAAGCTAATAGTTCGATCGGCACAGTTGATTGTTACATGATTTTCAGCCATCCAATTCATACCCAGAACAATATCCATGCTTCTCATAGGCAAGCAAATAAATTTTACAACAAACTGTCTGTCGCCTATGACAAGTAGGCAATTTTCACATAATGATTGGGTCTGGACACGACCCTTGGCAGCAGTTAAAATAGTTATCGGTTCGGATAGCTCAGACAATGCTAATCCCAACCGATCCACACATGCTTGCGAGATAAAACAGTGAGTTGCACCAGAATCATATAAAATATTGACTGAATTATTAAAAAGAGATCCCGTACCCCTCAGAAGATTATCAGAAGGAGTGATGGTTCGAGCATCTAATGTGTTGATTCGCCCCTGACCAGGAGCATTTGGTGCTCTTTGCGGATTCTTCTTTGTTGGGCACTTATTTGCATAGTGCCCCTCTTCATTGCAAACATAGCACCGATCGGCCTTGGCGGACACTCTCCGCGGTGATGTCTTCCACAAAGTCTACAATTCCTGAATTGTGCAGAGTCAGACGATTGCACCTGCTTCCCTTTGTACTTACCTCCTTTCCCCGAGTCATGCCTGGGACCCATCTGAGAACTAGATGATCCAGTGTTCCTCTTGCTCTGATGGAATGCCTTTCTGCTTGCATACAACCTTGACAAATCACTTTCGGCGATATAAGCTTGTTGTACCATGGCTGCATAGTTGGTTCTCGGAAAAGAACTAAGACTTTGAGCAATATCTTCTCTCAACCCATATTTGTACCTGTCAGTTTTCCATTGGTCACTTGGGGCATATCCAGCTAAACCGAAGAATTGATACAACTCTTCAAATTTAGCCGTGTATTGGCCCACGGTCAAGCCTCCTTGTGTAAAAGTCAAAAACTCATTTTCCTTATCCAACCTCATAGCCGTGGGGAAGAATTGTTCTAAAAATGATGTTCGGAAATTGTCCCAAGTCGGGGGAGTTCCCATTGTCTCCATCATGGCCCTAGCATTTGTCCACCAGTTATTGGCCTCTCCCTTCAACATATGGGATGCCAACCTCAACTTGTCTTCATCGGTCACTTGCATTGTTACAAAGATCTTTTCAATGTCATCCAGCCAATGTTGTGCTCTCATGACATCCGGCCCACCTCTAAACTCGGAGGGTTTCATTTTCAGGAACTCTGTGAAAATTCTCCTTGGGTTCACTTGTGGCTCTGGGCTTGATGCTGCTGAGCATTTTGCTGTAGGATTTGTTGCTGCTGATGCATAAGCATCATGTCTTGCATCATTTTCTGCTGGTTCTCAATTACATTCTGCATCCACTCAAAATTTGGATCAACAGGAGGAGGAACGCCTCTACCTCTTCTGGCCATGATTCTGCGAAATATGCACAAAGTATTAAGTTGATCAAGCTCAATGTCTAATAGCATACTAAGAAAATCACAACTGGAAAAAGCAAAGACCCTATAGCTAAGTCCGACTAGGTCGAACCGCTCTGATACCAACTGTAACACCCTGGTATTTTTATTTGTTAAAAACACCCAAGTGCACATTAAACATACATCAGAGATATTATTTCCTGTTCAGACACTGAATACCATTATAAATTTTTCGCTGAATAAAACAAAATAGTCTTATATACAAACAAGACCATAACCTGTCAGCAACTATGGTAGTCAGAGTCATACAAGAAAGCGGAATGAAAGATAACATAATACTAATGCCATAGTATTGTGATACACAGACAACAGAAGGGAAATAAACTTAAACGTAAAACTAAGTCATCATCCATCACTCGGGGCCACCTACTCGTGCCTCTGAGGTTTCTTCTGTCCCTGTTTATCTGTAAAACAACAACATTTAAACAGTGAGATACAATCTCAGTGAGTTCTACCGAGACCCCTACTAACTCTCTCGGTTCAATTAATAATCCTTTTTAAAACCAACACGACACCGACTGCAATAAGTGCTAACCCCTGAACGTGAACAAACAAAGTGCGGCACCGACTGCAATAAAGTGCTAACCCGGTGTATCGCACAGTACGACACCGACTGCAATAAAGTGCTAACCCGGTGTACGTACAACAAACTCATGACATAACACCGACTGCAAATCCAGTGCTAATCCCGGTGAACCCCCTTACCAATAGTACATTCTCCTATTGGCACGGAGCCTAGGTTGGGGGAGCATGACTGCCCCGCCTAGTATGTCAAAACATGGGTCGTCACCCAACTCGATATACATATAAACATATATATCTACAGTACTATGAACCCACGGTCCATCAAATCAGACAATCCATGACACACTTTAATCCACAATTTTATAAATTCGAAGTTCACACTCGCACTCTAGTTGACCACTTTTTGACACAATTTTCAATATCAAAAACAGTTCATTTTGCCTTAAAACTAGAATATTCAGTTAGGCCTCTGAATAAGCTTTCCAACGCATCTTAGAACACCTCAATCGGGTTCCCGGATCAAAAGATATCGCGAAAACAAAAACAGTGAAAAACTGTTGAAATTCTGCCAAGCTGCGCTGAAGTCGCGCCTGGAGCGCAAGTTCAGCGCGAACTGGCAGAATGTTCTGTCATTCTGCGCTGAAGTCGCGCCTGGAGCGCAGGTGAGGCGCGAACAGGCAGAACAGGGGTCTGTTAAGACAGATTTTGCGATTTTCGCGAAATCCGCTATTCCGCTCAATTCCGATCTTTGTTCCGATCAAAAACAGATTTGACAACCAGTAAAATGAGTCCAATTCAAACCACAAAATCAATCAATCCAATCAAAAACTTAATCAAAACGAATTGTATTAAAACACGACATATTTTCAAATAACGGTTTTCGTTCCAAAATTTCTCGAAACCAATTAACGTAAAAACTAACGAGACACAAAAACATCCTAAGCGTGAGTAAAACTCACCCTTGAAGCGAGAGCCGATATCGAACCGAATTTGCCGAAACGTCGAAATCACCGAATCGAACCCAAACAACAACGAACCGCTCCTAACTTCGTTCCGAGCTTCCAATCGCGTTCAATCCGCTCCTAGCTTCGATCCTAAGCATAACCCAATCACCAACACAACCTATTAATCCTTGATTTCAACAAATTCTCCCCACAAACCTTCAATTTTCGAAGTCAAATAGAAGGGGGAAAAATGGAGGAGAGGCTTACCTAAGATATGGGTTTTGTAGAGGAGAGGGAGATGGTGATTGTGCTGAAATTTGAGGTGATGGGGTTTCCTCTTCTTCTTCCTTTCTCTTCTTCTTTCCTCTTCTTCTTTCTCCTTTCCTTCTCTTCTTTTCTTTCTCTGTTTTCTTTTCTTCTGTTCGTATCCTCCTCTTCTTTCCTTTCTTTTAATTAACACACACACACACATATTTATTTTATTAATAAATAAGTGGTGGCGTGGTCCAATTACCATATTGACCCAAATTCCTTATTTCGATTCCAAAACTTCCTTGGTCCGTATTATTCGGTCAACGACCCTGTGACAGCCAATAATTAATTTTAGCACTCAATAATTTTACCAATTAAGTACCAAATTAATTCAATTGGGTTTACTTCCAAATAATCTCGATTAATTATTTT